>QQSS02104191.1:0-16648 GCA_003687565.2 Craspedacusta sowerbii
TGTATGTATGTATGTATGTATGTATGTATGTATGTATGTATGTATGTATGTATGTATGTATGTATTTATGTATGTATTTATGTATGCATGCATGTATGCATGCATGTGTTTGGTAAACTATGAATACTACCATTCGTGAATATCTGGCATATGCTGTAGTTGTTGATTTTTCCTTCATTTCAGTGCAGGGCAGGTTGCAGAGTAGCTTTGCCATGCTATGCGCTTGTATATTTTGTCTTTGATCTTCATCAGACAGAAGAAGAAGCAGAAGAAATCATTAGCGAAACGGAAGAAGCCATCGTCGACCAGTAAGCCGATTTACTTAACCATGCTGTAATGCATTGCAGTTGTGTTATGCTTATTCCTTGAGCCGCTTACGGTCATTCTTTCTTGGTGAATTTCTTTACGTGAAAGGTAATTCTGCAAGGATCGCTAAGGTTGCCTTTGGTTAGCATCACACTACATCCTACCGCATTAAGCAGTTCTGGTGTTTGATTTGCGGCACCGATCTGCAATGGCTTTCCTGTGCTTTGAACGCGCCTCTTGTATCCACCTTGTAGGATCTGATAGCGCCATATTGACCATGTCTTTACCTTGCAAGGCAATTGATCTTTTTTTTTTCACCCCCGCAGCAGGTGACGATGCGTCGACACGCAGTGTCAGCGATGAAAGCGAGAACGACGAGGATGTTAAAAGCGACGGGGATGACGTCTCGGACGACTAATCTGTCTAAATTACGTGAATTTTTCCTGTCCTAGTTTGACTGATCATCCTTACGTTTTTCCATCGTGCCGTCTCATGTCGGAGTAAAGCTTCCTCGTGGTCTTGTTGGAGAAGTTGCAAGAACTGGAAAGGGTTTTGCGACGCACCCCTTTGTTCTCTGCTGCAGTTATTCGCTCTGAACGTCAGCAGGCATCCGTTAAGGAATCGTTGTCGTTATGGTTGCAGGTCATCAGCTTAAAAGCGATTGTTCATTCGCATTGGATCAATGTCTCGTTCTGGCATTAGCCGCGAATTCAGAATCACTGAACCTGGAACTGTCAGCGCAACGGTCGTGGATTTGTAGCTGCGCCAAGCAAGAGGCTGCTCTTATGATGAGTCCAAGGTCTTTGAACGAAGTCTTATGTAGTCTGGGACGTATGTTCTGGCCTTTCCTGTCAAAATGAGCGCTTCAGTTTTTCATGAGATCCGTCGCGCATGTGTTTATAGATTTTTTATAATTGTAAGATATGCTATGTGCGAAAGCTTGAGTGTTGTTACAGCCATGCAGCCTTGTAAAGATACTGAAGATGTTTGTGGTCAAAATTTGTAGCTATGAATTACCTGGCTTCTTGGAGGCTGCCCTATCATTTCGAGTTTTACCGAACATCCGAGTCTGGGACGAAGCGATCCTCCGATAGCTTTGGAGCGTGTGTTTATGTCCAAGAAACTGAGATGTTGCCTAGCCCAAGTCTGTTGATCATATACTATCGACATAAGCTATGCAGATTTAGTTGGCAGCGCGTACCGTATCGCTGGGGCAAGCCAGTCATCGCAGGATACTACACAGCGCATCTGAAAATAGGCGAGACGGGTACTTTTTCTAGTCGCAGCTTGACTGAAAATCCACGGCCATGCTTGGAAAACCGCACTTCAATTTGTGTCAACCCGAAAATGTCGGAACAAATCGAAAGTATTGGCATTCATATGCCGGGAGGACTACGATCACTCCGACAGGCAGTGTTTTACACACATAGATGCATTTCAAACAGCGCGTTGCTTACGCACGTCAGCGGATTCGGGTCTGCGGTTTTAGATGGCTTGCTACATGGCGCAGATCATCATTGCGGTTTGAATTTTTAGAGTCATTTGATTTCTCAGATTTGAGAGTCAATGGGCTCTTAATGAAGCCTCACTTCTTTTAATCGATGAAGAAAATTTAGCATTTGTATGGTTGGTTGGTGAAGAGCCAGGAGTTTCCCCGGATGCGCAGTCCATCGATCGTCGGTGGGAGCAAATGAAGCCAGTCGTCGGATGTTGGTTGAGCCTCTCAAGGAGCTAAAGAGCTCAATACGTGCCCTCAAAGGTAGGCTCTGACGAATGGTCGATGCTCCAACGATCGTGAAACTGACATCGCACTGTCCCCTATTACCAGAAGACACTCTTCGCGAAGACCTTCCCAGCGGACGACGAAGTCGTACTGTGCTGGTTAGGTCTTCTTAGGAGATTCGCCAAACAGGGTAGCCACAACTACTTGGCACGTACCCTGCCTGCCCACCGCCCGCCTCGTGGAGGCTCTCTTAGTTGGTCGGCTAGCATATGTATATTCGGCGAGTATCAAAGCTACTTAAGCTTGTATAAGTTCAATTTGAGTCGCAAACTTTGAAGACTATGCAGCGATGTTGGGTGCTTCCAAAAATTGTTGATTGGGACTGGGGCGAGTCAGGCTACGTGCCCGTGCAACAAGAGCGTTCATATGGATTTCAGAGAAGCATTTTCCTTTTTTTTTTAATGCAAGTACTTTTAAGAATTAAAGTATTAGTTTTAGCTGTACTGTACGGTAGTCATATACTTACTTGTTATCTACGATTCTTTACCATAGTCCTTAAGCATATTTACCCGGGTATCTGCAAGACATAGCGAATTAGTTGGCCTAAGTCTTAGGACCTAGATGCTGTGACAAGCTCTTATCATAATTTTCAAACTTGACGCTTGACAGTGGCCAAATAAAGCCTTTCACCAAAGTCAGAGCCGTCTGCGTAACTGCACCTCGCCCCCTCAAGCTGCATGCCCTTGTTAGCCGGTCAAGCATTTATCGAACGGCTGTGACGTCGCATGCCTTTCCAACTAACCTAAAGCTTGTTTTATGTAAATCAGAGTCGAGCTGAAGTTTCTTCTAACCTGCGGTAACCGTATGCTAAAACTTCATGTTTTTCTTGTGTTTCTATCAGGAAGCACAAGCCAAGGATGCAAGCAAATGTAAACAAATATTTTTTGGCCACATCTTTAAACCAAGATCATTGGTGTAACTTGGTAGCGTGAGTTTCATTAGAGCCGTAAACAAAGCTTTCCAATAAGATTCAATAGAATATCAGATAGGTGCACTTGGACATTCAAGACTGTGTGCAGAAAATGGCGGAAAATGTCGAAAACTTTGTGACGATTCCTGCGAATAAAGAAACAGCTCTGGAATCCGAGTCTGCAGACAAGAAAGTCTGCAGTCTAGGCAACAAGACAAGTGACCCAGCGGTGGCCATGGAGCACGCTTGCAAACTTGACTTGCTCGAACTTTATCAGTGACCTTAACAAGGTATATGTACTTGGATTTGATATGATATCGGATGAATTCGGATTGCCTGTGCATTTGTTCCAATCAGGCAATCGGTCAGTTGATCTTAATACTTTGGTTCCTTGAGATTCCTAGCTGTACTTCAGACGTTTCCTGTTGTTTGGGCTTGGGACAATGAACTAAATAATTATGGGAAAATTCCCCTTCCCGAGAATGGGAGATAAAGTTTAACAGAATTCAGTCGCAATTTATCGGGTTGCTAGGGGTCATATAATCTTTGTCGTCAATGGGTACCTGGGCCCCTTTCACTTCTCAATTAGGCAGCTGGATGCAATTTTCACCTTAAGAAAAATATTGTCATCATGAGGCAGTCTTCTTTCCAACTCCCCTTCCTCATTTTTCTATTAATTAAGAGCTAATACCAAAAAAAAACTTTAATATACTTTTTTTTCAGGTCATTCCGATTCACCGGTCGCATAATGTCTGACTATGGTGCAGTGAGCTCGATACTGCTTTAAGTCCGTAAGTGAAGCTCCAAGTCTAACTTCTAGCGAACTAGTCTGCTTGAATGGAAACTTACAGTGAAAATAAAGGCTAGTAAAAGTATTAAGTTGAATTGTAACTAACTTGAATAATAAATTGAATAACAAAATTGATGACAATAACGAAAATAACTTCATAAATAATAATACTTATATATAATAATAATAAATAATAATAATAAAAGTTATATATTAATATTAAAAATTATGTTGATAAATTGACAAATAAAATTAATTAATTTATCAAATTTATTAAATGATAAAATCCATTTATTATATTGAAGTATTGAATTAAATATTAATTTCTTAGAAATTACATTTATTTATTTAATAAATTGACGCATTGATAAGTAAAAAAACTTAAGTGATAACAATAATCAAACTTTGATTATTGAATAGTAAAATGACTATTTTACTGAATAATAAAAACTAAGCAGCAAAACTACGAGTGTTGAAAAACGTCTCATCTCCGTAAGATGATTCCTGTTGGATCGTTGCGTTATTCTACGATAGTCCACTACTTTCGTTTTCAACGATTCGAAAACTTTAACTTGGACATTAAGTTAAGCTTGCAAGCTTGCTCGTTTTGTCGTTGTATTTGTGATTGTTGTCTAATTGGGGTCAATCATGCTTGTTATCTGTCGCTCTGGTGGTCGCGTTCCCTTCTTTTTTCTTCGAGTGTGCTTGCTGCTGTGTTTGTGTGTATTCTTTGAGTTTGAGTGTGCTCTCTTAGATCAGCACATGCCATATTTTTTTGAGCACATAATCCCATTAAAAATAAAAATTCCTAGTCCCCCCCCCCCCCCGTCGCTAGTTTCACTTGTTGACTCGTACTCCCTGCACCCAATCAGGTGTCTTAACTGAAGCGAGTTGCGTTTCAAAGTGCATTGATTTTATATTTTGCAGCTTCTTTTTTCTATCTTCATTTTATTCTTTCCTATTCTTAACTGTAGCGTGAAGCTATGAAAGTATGTAAGACATAACTGCAAAATATGCCAACATTATCTGCATCACCATCTACGACATATCCGTTGCGTCACGTGCAAAAGGTATGCGCACGCAAAGTGTGGTAATATGAGCATTAAAAATTTTTACCTAAATCCGAACTGGAATTTTCGTTGCTGCCTGCATAGTTAACTGCCTTACAATTCTCTCAATGATCAATCCTTCAAATTTACACTCAATGCAGCTCAAGAACCTACACAAATAAACCTGAAACTTCAACCTCAATTTACAGTGAACTCAATACTTAATAACTGATCAAATCAACTGTTCAATTACGATGAAGTCTTTAAAAGTAACCATCAAACTAGATACTATGACATTGCTGACTTTCTAAAAAGCAACTTTAATCCAGACTCGTCGTTTGGATTTCTTCACCTAAATATAGCTTCATTGAGCAAGCATCATGAGGAATAAATAGCACTTCTAAAACTTCTGAAATACGCTTTCAAGGTGATCGGGATCTCTGAAACCCACTTAACTGAAGGAAAAGTACCTACCATTCATATTGACTTAGACGAATATAAGTTCTTCGACACTAGAGGAAGCTCAGTCGTGCTGGTGGGACGGGTATATACATCCACAAATCAATCGCCTCTGGATTAAAAGCTAGACTAGACCTTTGTTTACAAGTCGAACATTCCCCTGAAACAACATTCGTGGAAAAATAAAGCAATCAGGAAGAAAAAAATATCATAAGCGTTTGTGTCTTCAAGCACCCGACCTTCCACTCGTCTAAATTTCGACGACTGCTTGCTGAAAATTCTTGAAAAGATAAGTAAAGAAGATAAACTAGTGTGTATTAAGGGTGACTTTTATGTAAACCTTCTTAAATAAGAAAGCTCAACTGAAGTTTCTGACTCTTATGATGCACTATTGACCTATAACTTTCAGCCGCTAATATGGCATCCTAGTCGAATGACAACACAATATATTTTACATACAATGTAACGTTTGATTCAATAAGTGGGAATCTCACGTGCACTATTTCTGATTACTTGAATTCGGTACTAGCTACCGCCCTAATTAGTCGGAAAAAAAATCATAAACCCAGTTATAGCCGCACATACAAACATATTAAAGAAATAGTTTCTAGAAGCATTAGCATCTCTGAATTTGATATCCATATTTGGAAACGAGACGCACCCTAATGTGTTGGCTGGTCGCTTGCTTAATGAAATTACGGACGTTTTAAATATTATGGCGCCCTTCAAAGTTTTTCCAAAGGAAAGTGAGTCTTCAGCAAAGGCCATATATAATAACTGACGTATTTCAGTCCATGAAACAGAGAGATCTTAAATTAAAACAATTCATGATAGAAAATACCCAGAAGGCAAGGTGAAAGATGGAAGCTACAAGAAACAGCGAAACACTGTTGTTCATATGATAAGAGCAAAAAAGAAATTATACTATAAGAATTACTTCCTTCAAAACTAGAATATCATAAGGAGAAGATTTGATGGAATTAAATCTGCAATTCACCATGATAATAAAAGGAGGCTTCTGACCCCGACATTACGTGACGGTAACGAAAGCATGGTTAGCAATCCTCAAAGTATTGCCAATACCTTCAACGACTACCTCTCGCCAATTAGGAAAAAAAGAATAAATAAATAAATGAAGGAATACCAGTTTTAAATTTTAATTTCAGGTCGTACATGGCTCCTCCTTCATGTCAAAGCCTAATTCTAGAACCAGCCGACCCCAACGAGGTAAAAAACATAATAGATTCATCAAACACCACAAAGGCTGCTGAACCTTGGAGCATCCCTAGTCGGTTCCTTACAATAGGGACTCTCTTTTACTCTCTCAACCGATTTCATGTATAATTAACATTATTACATATCTGCTGTTGGTTATTTTATATATTTTGGGCGAAGTCTTGCTTTGATTTTAGTAATAGAACTTAATTTCAAGTGATGATTTAATAGCGTCCTGTACGTGGAGAGAATAGATCTTCTTCTTCTTCTTCTTTCTCTTCTTGCAAACAATGTCAACGACGCTGTCTAAATGTGCAAGATTTTTTTCGAAAGGCATGATCACAAATCATGACAAAAATGTTGTCTCTCTTTTTATAAAATATTAATAAAAAATTTGCTTTCGTTTAAACCAACCTTTGAGAAAATATGCTGCTACGAAAGCACTAAAATTCATTTACTCGGATGGTCGTGGTATACGCGCAAGCGCCACCACGAGAAGTGACCGTTCGGCCGGCCGCCGAGCGAAGTCACTGAATGCCATCAAAAACACAGCGAGAGCGACGGGCCGCATTCAAAACAAAGAAACAATTTAGGAAAAAAACTTGTGTGTACGATTTCAGGTGCAAAATTCAAATGAAGAAAAGTAATGGATTTATCCTCAATTTTTTAGACTTCTCCACGCAACCTTGCCTACAAATACGGTCGTCAATTATCACAAAGCATGGCCGTGCATATTTAAAAAAATAATAAACACAAGTGCCGAAAAATTATCACGAATAGGTTAATCCGTATATTAGCAGCCTTGTTAGCAAAGGCGGATTTGGCAACAGCGACTATTCCTACATTGAATGCCACAAGAGAATGTCACTATCAACATCCACAATGCAAAACAGTGTGTGCGATGTAAGGTGCGAAATCCAAGAGCTAGATAGTACTATATACAAAACATACCAATGCATCCACATAACATTTCCAATATTTACTAATGTACAGAGCACGACGAAAAGTTAAAACCCTAACCAAAGCAGCTATGGAAAATTGTTTACATAGTTGGGCTGTCAGTTACAAGAGCAGAATCTTCTTTGGCCAGCTGGGAAGCAAACTTTTGCAGCTCTTCAATCTCTTTTGTGCTTCTGCTGTATTTGTGCTCTATCAACTTCCTATAGAAATGCATAGCAAAAATAACAAACACAATACAGACCGGAATCATAATTCCGGTTGAAACATAGGCAGCTGCTATACTTGCTGTATAGAAGTTCACCCACATTAATAGTGGAATTTCTAAGAGAAATAGCAATGTTCCCAGGCCGGTGCTGAAAATCCATGCAACCTCTATATATTTCTGAAGTTCAATATGTGGGGACTCATGGCACGGCTTTCCACCATTTTCCAAATCACTCAGTTGCCTGCCGCTCATACTTTCAGCAGTCTCAATGTTTGGTAGAATGCAAATCGAAATCATTAGTGCAAACACATGGACTGAGATCAAAACTGTAGTCAGCAAGCCAAACAATACAAAGAGATAGCCTGGGACCTTTGGATCCAAGTTAAGCTCCACCATTGCAACCTAGTAAAAAACATCATAATGCGATCACTAATACAAAATCTTTATGCAATAATACATGGCAAAGAAAGAGCTTTAAGGGGCCCAAAAATGTCAATTGCATATGTACACCATACAAATTACAGAAAGGCCAGAAAACAAGCCTCTGATGAATCAAAGATACCACATGGTTAAGCAAAAACATCTCCACCACAGGCAACCTTAATCATATTGATAAGAAGTCCTGTTCCTCGTTTCGCTGATGCACTATTTTGCACATAATTATTAATATTTTATATACAACTCATGCACAAAATAAGTGATGTTACATGCAACGCAATCAATGTGAATCAATATAAGAATTTCAAAATCCTAAACTGTAAACAAAGATAGTTCTGAGATAATACACTTTTAATGCAGTATTGATGAATTTATAGCATTCAGTTAGCAATTGAACAAAAGCTTCGAACATCAGAAAAACAGAGCCCAAGAATGATACCTTCTATCTACCAATACATGTAGAAACAGCTTGCTACTTGAAGGCGACAAGCTAAGAAATTCGAGTTGCAGCATATAGGATTTTTCAATTATGAAAATAAACATTACAACCATAGACAATTTATACTATTCTTGTATCAAAAGATGATTCACTCAATTACTTTAAAGGCAGGGTTATCTTTGACTATTTATTTTATGAATTTTTGGTAAAAGAGCTTCTTTTTCCTGTCTAAAAACATATAAAAAATCAGTCATCAGTAAATCAGTCAAGCGTCATTCATAGCTTGACTTCTGGATGTGAAATATAAAGCTAAGACATGTAAGCAGGCTATAGCAAAGCACACCAAGTCTTGCCTCCTTAAACAGTCTATTTGTCTTCTAGTAGCTACCAGATAAAGAAAGTGATACCAGGATACTATGATCTTAAGATGACGTTGCCGTTGACCTACAAAAACACAATACTGACAGCCACGGAAAGCGCTGCGAACAACACAAAAAGGCGTGAAATATTCTTTAAAAATCGAGTAGCAAACCTAGCTCTAATGCAGTAATATTCATAGTATTTAGATACTAGCCTAAAGGTCTCACAGCTAATTATGTCTACAATCAATGTCAATAATTATAACCATTTAATATAGTTTTAATTGTTTATTTACCTTAATTATTTATACAATTTATATACCAACCCTAAGGTATTACAGCTAATTATATGCCTGCAATCGATGTCAATAAATTATAATCATTGAATATAGCTTTTACCATTGCAAAACCAGACATCAAGCCAGACGTTCGACTGGAAGCCCGAAGTTTTGCCTTGCTCAGATACAGCTTCCGCCAATGCAGGACTACATTTTCCTTTGGATCTTCAGAGGCAGTACCGGAGACCATTTTCTAATGCTTAGTGTGGGAATCCTTTTATCAAGACAACCAGAGATAAAGTCATTATTAGTGTTGATATCTTGAACCTCTGCTGTTGCAATAGCCTCGTTCCCACTTAGTTGTGTATGCAAATTTATGCAAAGACACACAAAGAAGAGATTAATAAATGCACGATTTTTCGTGCCCAGTCTTCCCGCATGTCGAAACAACAAAAGAAGCGAATGTTTTGGTGCTGCTTGGCTGTCCCTCGGATGGAATTGCCTCTTTAAATCTCGTGTTTCCTGACGTTAAAAGGATTTTTTTTTGCCAATTTTAAGTCAGAAGTTGCATTTGCTTGCAAATGGACTACGTAGACGGTGGAGGCCGAAATTTGGTTAGTATATCAAGTCATATTATGTTCATTCCACGCATCTGCGTGCTTGGTGTTGGTGATTGGGCAGAGTTGGCACACCTAACTGCGAAGTGCATTGTTTGGGCTGTATTATGTCTATTTCATTGATAGAGAGCAAAAGCAAGAAAAGTATACGACGACTCTAAGATAGACGACGAAATAGAGGGCAGAAGGACATTTGATGTAGAAGAAAAGTTGCATGACCCAAAATTTAACCAAAATTTGTCCGAAATCTTGCTGGAATTGGAGGGAAAGGGTACGATTGACAACTTAGATTATTCAATGTACTCGTCTCAAGTCATTTACGGAGATGTAAAAAAATTCGTTAATTACGTCAAAGACTCGTATAATAAATGCAGATGCAAGGTGGTCTTACCAATTCAGCTTTCTTTCTGTTTAGATTTCGACCTTAAGTTTGTTCAAGAAAATGGATTTAACAATCCTATACTGTTCAAATCCAAAGAGGGTTTAGGATTAAGGTATGTTTTCAAGTGGCTCTCGTAAAGCTATGCCTGAAATATTCTTTCCGCTTGTCTTCTAAGGTGGTGCTTTGCTCCCCCTAGATGCTTTGGATAAAATTCTGTTGGCCAACCTGCCAAACTTTATGAATGTAAGTGAACCTAGGTGCAGCTAGTCGTTGACGGCAAAATTTAGGCGCTGCGTTTCTTAATAGCTTATCGTGCTGGTACTTCGATGTTCTGGAGACGATTAATTTTTTTTTCTAATTTACTAATTTTGCTGGTATGTTAGACAAAATTTGAAAATAGCTAGATTAAGTCATGAAATTTAATACACGGTAAATCTCGTTTCAGTTACGCCCAGCGCTGCCAAATTCTCCATATATAATTCTCAAATTTTTGGGTATGTTTCTAAGCATCGGCAAGCCTGCTATGGATTTGTGGTTTGTAACGGAAAACAATTTATCATGGCTCGTTTCAGTTTAAAAGTTTTTGTTTGTGAATAACTGTTTCCGAGCTTCATTTAGGCAACCGACGGTTGTCTGAAAATAAATTCCTGTATCTCGGCTTCTGTCGTGGTTATTAGTCTCTGCGAGTTCTGAATTACAAAGCCACATGTAGATCTATCTTGGGCAGGTTTTACGAAAAGCTTAGTCGTTCGTCTGACCGCTTGCTTTTCTGAATAGCTTTCTATCATTTCGGCTGGTAAACAGAATATGTTCTATCTTCGGTCGCAACCCATCAATGAAATTTTAGAGTTTAAACGGCCTGCCTATCGAAGTTTATGCGACTTGGGGGAAGAAGTCTCTCTTATAAGCTATTTATATCCTCATCTTTATTACTGGCTTTATCCAAACCAATTTTTCGGTTTGCGTCGGACATTTTTGTCATCGTATAAATTTAAGTTATATCCTTACTTGAAATGTAAGTTCGTTCATTGCCTTGCATTAACATGCTATATGTCTTAATGAGCTTTGAACTTCGGCTCCCCTAGCGCCAAGGGAAACTTATAAACGTTTGCCCTGAAATCTTTTGTGTTAAGTGGACCTCTAAAAAGATATGCAAAAGTTTTTTAATAAATGTGTCGAGAGCGCATTTCTTGTTCTGGTGAAATTCTTAGGAGGAGATGAGCTATTGGTTGCTAGTCCGTAGTAGCAGAAGGCTTCTCGGACGTTTTAGAGGTCAAGTTGTGGCAACTCTCATTCGTCATGTTTTGAAGAAGTGTAAGTGGCCGCATCTCAGACCAATAGCCTCATAAAATCCCAAAGTTTATCCGTTTAGGATGTGGGTCTGTTTGCTGCGCCGTGGAAGCACTCCTGTCGTATCGCATCTTGCCTCGTTAAGATCTTGCAGCATCCTCAAACCTGATGTGATGCGCACAGGAAGCTTCGTCTTAAGAATTGCCAGCTTTCAGATGTCCCGTTTGCAAGCATTTTGCATTTGCGAGCGGGATGCTATATGCGAATATTTGACTTTTCCAGATGCCTGTGCAACCGTATGATACCGTTCACACTCACATGTTGCAGGGGAAATTTCCGTACATTCGAAGCCCCCGGACAAAGATTCGAAAGGTTGCTCGCGCTGATGGAGTAGTTCACTTGCTTTGCGACTGCAATTCACAAGTTGCAGTTGCTTTCTTATCGTGTTCTAGCAAGGTTTAGGATTTTCGTGATGACGTGGGGTGTGCAAATCCTCTCGGTTCCTTCACTATAATTCGACGCTTTTATCTGCGAAACCGGGAAAGCGTCATGAAATTTCGCGAGTTCTAATCGAATATGTGGCCTGTGTGCTATGACCTATGGTGAATCCGTGATCTCATATTCGCTAATATACATCGTAATTAGAAGTAATCTGATGGGGCCGTCAACTGAACGTGGAAAAAGCAAGCCAGGGCTTCTTCCTTCTTTGTGAAGCCTTCGCCCTGCATCGTTAGTTACGGCTATAGTTACGACTATAGTGGAGAGATTTCCAATGTGGAAAGGTAGCTGCTTGAATTCTCTGTTCCGGTCTATGGTTTCCTCCGTTCTCCTGAGCAGCTTGCGGTCTTCGTATGTGAGATTCGCCATACTTAGCCAGTTTTTGTACGGCTTTGATTGTTTCAGATATTCGCTCAGTATTAGTTAGCTGGCGGTTTTCCGCTTGCTGCATTTTGCGAGTTGGTAAAAAAAAAAATCACCTTCATTTTCTTTACATCGTCTTTCATGAATCGTATTGAAGTTCGGATGTCAAAGGGTACCAATGATTGGTTGTCGATGGCAACAACTCCTTGTTCTCAGCACTGTCCATAGTCTGCGCAACCCATGCGGATTCATCGCATGGAATTTGAACATGGCATCCTTAAATCTAAGCTTCGATGTATTCAGCTTATTTCATCTAGCGTTTCCACAGATCAGATCGAAACTTCTCAAGTTATATTCCTTTCCCTCAAGACTTCATGGGATTACTCGGTATGTTGTTTGCCGTGTGCTCAATAAAACAAATAACGGTGTTACAAAGCTAAAGGTGGAAAGAAAATTAGCGCATTCCGGCTCACAGAAACAAGGTTTCAAAAATCCTGGGTCTTGCATTGTCCGTTTTTCTAAGCCGTGAAGGCTAGCCCGGAAGCAGTTGAATTTGTTGTTCCGAATAGTCACGTAGCCTCTGCAGAAGGTTCACTGGGTCAGCCTTGTAATCTTTCCTAATTTCAAGCAGGTGCAGGGTTGCTGTCAAAACTTCTACCGCTAAATGCTTTGGCAATTTCCCTCGATTTTTAGAATTTTTTCAGTGTTCCATGTAGTCTTGCGCCTCATCGGTTTTCTTAGAATTGTGCGCAGTAAATTCATCAAGCATCCATGGGGCTTGCCAACGCCATGTTCACAAGCGTTGTCATATTTAGACAAGGTGCACTCGTTACATCTATTTATATAAACGTTTTTATGTTATAAACGTTATTGATAGTGAAATACATCGTTTTTTTTTTTTTTTTTTTTTTGATTGCCTTTGTGACACGACAATGTATATCAATCAAATCCAAGTTTCCTGATTGCGTTTCTTAAATTTATAGCGTACCTGACGCGGAATGTTTCTCCGTGATCGACGTGAAAAGTTATGTCGGTAAGTAGTGACGTACAGTTTACCATATCGGTCATTGACGTAAGCAACGCCGTGCCTTATTATGTAGCTTTTCTTCGTCTTCATCCATCTTTTGTATAATTTGCTTGTGGCAGTGGTTTGCTATTTTGCCATAAATGTTCTACTTGATGTCCGGCAAGAGTCAGACTTCTCCAATCAGCCGTCTAAGCCGTGAGCTATGTCACGTCTGTGACGTCATGGTCAGCGTCATTTCATTTTATTTCCGTGACGTCTGTATAGCGTCTATCGTGCCGGTTAAAATGCACGTTTTCTTCGTTTAAAAAATTAAAAATTGCCCATATCACTCGCGCAGCATGCCTGCATGCGCCTGTTGCATGGTACGTGTGTTTATTTTTTTTGGAATAGCTTTTATTGATCGAGCATTTGTTCAAAAGAAAAGCATGGTGTATTCTATTTCTGCTGATCGAAGCCACGCGTTCTGATGGCAGCTAGCTGCAGGCGTGCGTATAGCAACGTCACTTGCGAACCTCTCCACTGCTCACTACGTTGTTGCCGCCGGGGACATTGCAAGCCTCATTTGTCCAAGTATTTAGGGTTTGGTCTTCAAGAAAATCTTGTTAAAGCAACTTTGGGCTTGTTAGCTCCACAATTCGAAATTTCTAAGTGACAATATTGACGATCGATAGTTGGTGATGGTCGATAGTTGATAAAAGTTCAGATCAAATCCCTGATTTGAAGTCAATGGTTTAGTGTGGCGATTTAGTTCATGTCATATTTGGTTGTCAATTGACGGCTCGTATAAAATATACAAAATATACATGCGTGAAAGTATTTGGGCGTCGCCGTATTATCGCGTAATGGCCTGTGTCCAATCTATTCGAGTTGGCCTGTAAGACCCGAGAGATCAGACGTCACGAACGTGAACAACCACTAATTGCCGGGGGTTACTTTTCTTCATAGTCAAACCTTAGCGGTGCCGGTGGAAACGTCTGTCGCCTGAATAATTATGCTTAGTTTATAAAACATATCTGGCATAGTGGAATAATTATGATTAGTTTCAGCAAGACATATAGGATATCAGTTGCCAGCATCCAACCGCTGCGCTATAAGCCAAAACAGTCATACTGCAATGTGTGTGTGTGTGTGTGTGTGTGTGTGTGTGTGTGTGTGTGTTTGCATGTGTGTTTCCGCTCAGACGGGTTGTCTAGTTCTTTCCGTTTGAAAATTTTGTGAAAGTGCAAATTCCTAACATGAATAGCATTGTCTGCTTTCCGCGAACGCTTGTATGTGTAAATGTAGGCGTAATCTTCTGCATACGCATTTGATCTCAATTTCTTCGTACTTTCGTTTCTTTCTAATGTTCTTGGTGCTTGGTAATAAGTCTTTAAAAGAGTTAATACGGTTTTTTAACTATATCGTATCACATCATGGCAGTGTAAATTTTGGAAATCTCAACCGCGAGCAAGGCACCTAATAAGCGTTGTAGTGGTGATTGCACGTTAGACAGTTTAAAGAGAACTCCAGCTAGAGCTTAGTTCTGTTCCGGCTATGCGCTAGAAAAGGATTTTTCCATCGATCCTATTACGATTTTTATCTCCGAACGTGTGCGTTTGTTTTTCCCTTGAGGTCATTACGTTCCCACTGAAACATGCCTGTCTTTGCAAGGTGTCTGTGCGTCTTCTCTGTCAGGCTTTATGCTGTCGCTCTTTTTTTGCGAGCGATATCGTCTTATTTGCCGGGTAAAGTCTGTAATTCTCTGAACTAAGCGTAACCCTCGAGTCGAGTCAAACCTTGCGAGATATGCCGCCATTTTTGTTTGGCTGCGCAGGCAATGCTTGAAAATTGCAAGATGATTTAGCAGAGGTGTTTCCTCTGATACTGCGGTACGACCTGGTCAACCCCAACGTTTTCACAGGATGTTTCCGAGGAAATTGGCAAAACGTGGGGCGTATTCCGAAGATTTGTGTAACTACTAATGATCCTCGTTTTATAAATGGTATTGTGTGTAGCGACCTGTGTAAACTCTGCCTCTTCTCAATCGAGGAAATCGTGTAGTGCGCATACTTTAAGTGTATTTTTTTTTCTTTACTCCGTTGGTATAGGTGACCATGCAGACAAAATCATTGACTTTCACTCTACCGTTTTCGTAATTCTCGAAAGGAATTTAAAAGAATGATTCCATTAAGAAAAGCGTCCGTGACATTATCTATCTCAGTCCTATTGTCATAGCCCTCCAAGATTGTCATCGACTGTTCGCGCAAATGGTATTAAGAGAGCCTAATGTTAGTTGCAAAGTCAGTTTGCTCAATTTCAAGACTTGTCTTGGGGCTTGTAGAAGTTAAACGAAGCTAATCTTTTTGCAGGCGCTGTTCAGCTCCTGGCGGATGAAGCTTTTCTTGTTAAGGGGTGGTATGTAAGGCATGGTGGATAGCAAACTTAGAAGTAAGGGTGACTTTTGCAGTCCCGGTGAATGACGGATAAGCTACTAGAGGTACGCGTTAGACTGTATGACACGATCGTATCTCGTTGAGGCATGTTCCGCGCCTTGTTCTTGACTACCATGCGTTGTCGATATCTCGTCGTCCACTTCTTAGTTTGCCGTTGCCGAGTATAATGAAATTGGAAAGCAGCAAGAGACGGTACTGGGAGGACAACCTGCAGCATTGGAACTTTAATTTTTCAAAGCTCTGCACGGTAGTCATTCACAATGTTATACATAACCTTCACGATTGGAAGCGATGAATCTTCGTATAAATAAAATTTAAAACATTAATGAATGTTAGGCTGGACTACTCTTTCGGCACCATGCTTTAATCCGAGATAATTTTTCAACTGGAGCAGGGGCTTCTTTCTTAAGGAAAAAACGCTGCGTCTTCAAATTGAATCTGAATCTTCCTCAGGCGTTTAACTACAACGGTTTTCATAATTTGCATTTTTGGACTTGTGATCTGTCGCCTTGCTCTGCCTATGCAATGGGGTCGTCGTCCTTTCAGTTGCGAGTTGCCACGAATTCGCTAGGAAGATTGGTAAAAATGCGAATGATGTATGTTCCATTACGGCGACCCGTTGGCATGTCCAGTTTGATCTAGCTCTGGGGTCTGTCATTCTACTTGCCGGTGTCGGTATGATCTAGTCACTCTTCGACCTTGACGAACTCAGCGGTATTCAGGTGTCCGTATGATCTAGTCACTCTTCGACCTTGACAAACTTAGCGGTATTTAGGTGTCCGTAAGATCTAGTCACTCTTCGACCTTGACGAACTTAGCGGTATTTAGGTGTCCGTATGATCTAGTCA
>QQSS02104302.1:0-16647 GCA_003687565.2 Craspedacusta sowerbii
CATACATACATACATACATACATACATACATACATACATACATACATACATACATGCATACATACATACATACATACGCACGCACGTACAAATACACATCCCCATCAGGTACCATTATAAGGTACTAACTCGGTCGCCAGGGGCTGCTGAAGCGAGCTTAGGCAATTTCCTTTTTGGTAAAGGACAGGCCTTAACTTACAGGCGCAACAGTGGTGCACCACTGTCGGAAAGACGACACTTGAACTCACAGCATGATTCTACGGTCGCTCTTCGCGTGGCTTTCCCTCTCGCTCAAATCGTACGCAGTCGTCCAACCGATCATCACACACCGAAAACACGCCTCACATACACATATGCGCCTGCACTTTTCATAGACATTCACATTAACGTACACCGAATAAACGATCAGATGAACCTACATGTGTCAGTGCTATGCGTCCTTCGTCTCCAAAAACTCACTACGGTATGTCAACAAACGACGTTCGTTACAAAGAGCCTATCAGTGAACTGTGAGGGACCTTTTTAGAGCGGACCTTTCCTATCCGCAAGGAAGCTGTTTAATTGGAGGCTATTATGCCTGACCATACTTGGAACAACTGCCTCGTGTTGAGCCGCACAAACAGAGATAATTACATTAATTAAAGAAGGACAGGCAAAGATTGCGCAGAACCACGGGCCAGGTCAGAACGAATACAACGTGGGACCAAAGAATGCCATCCGACCAAACAACAATGCTCGCTGCATCCTTTGTGGCGACCATGTTCAAGGGCGCTCTGACTTGAACTAGGTTTGAGGTCATTTAGTCTGATCCAAGTTCGCAAAAAAATTTACGTGGCCACTAGGTAAATATATCGTAACGCAGACCACCCGCGTTCTTTATACCTCTACATGTTCGCGCGTTCCTGGTTGCCACAATAAGGGAATGTGTGCGGATGTCTGATTTAATAGCATTGTTTATTCTGAAGGCTTATCGTGTCTCGGAATTTTGCACCAGAACAGCGGTGTGCAAAGATTTAGTGGTATATATATATATATATATATATATATATATATATAAAGTTTGGTGTGGCCTAGAGCACGAATACCGTACAGAGAGGCTCATATCACACGAGCACACATGTTTTTAAATTAAACAAGTTTAGAAATTTACCAGCTCCTCCATCCCCCCCAACGCCAGACGCGTTTCTCCTCAGTGACGTGCATGTGATTCAAACCCGGGTGACCGGAGTGGAAAGCGGAGCACTCACCAGTAGACCACGACACTGAGTGAACTGGTGAGAACTGTACGACATTATGACTCGCTTACTAACAAGTACAGAGGCATATTTACGTAAATGTAAATGTTTGCTGTGGCCTAGAGCATCGAACACCGTACGGAGAGGCTCATGTTACACGAGCACATATATTTTGATATTGGCCATGTTAAGAGGCAAGACCCTGGTTTCAAACTGATTTACGTAGTTTTTGAAGATTAAGAACCTGGTTTCGGTTCACTTAAAGAGGAGTTTCTCGCTTTTTCTAATGAAGAATACTTCTGCACTGAATTTATACCTACATGCGGTGATCATTTTGCACATGACGTCATTAGAACTGCCGCCTTGCAACTTCTGGCAATGGCACAGAGAAAGATAAAGCTTCAGTGATCGAATAGGAGTCATTTATTTTTCTTGCCCGAACTCAATATTTACAAAATATCAATGTCTACTTGCCATTGCAGAAAATGATGCAGCATCCGTAAAAAAAAACAAGCTCTTTTTTCTAATTTCGTTGAACAATTTTCTCCCGATATTACGCAGGACCTTTAAGAACATAAATAAGTTGGAGACAGAAAAATGATTTGTCTTCAATAAAAATGAGTAGAAAGGAGAACTTAAAATGAATCACTTAACACAACGTGGATACACGGTTTAATAGTCAACACGCCATTGCCCCTCGTGCAAGTCCAAACCTTGGGAGATCATGCACGAAGCATTTGGTCCGTAAAATATACACAGTTACGTAAATTATGCAAATAAAACTGGTAGAAACATAAAACACATAAAAAACATAAGAGAAAAACTTCATCGGGATAAACCAGAAAGATAAACAATGAAACGATAAGAGCTGAAAAATTTCAATTAAAAAAAAAAGGCTAATAATTGAATTTTTCTGAAACTTTTTTGTCATCAAAAGCCTTTATTACATCAGCGGCCATTACATAACGTGTACGGGGCAGCTCAGTACATGGAAAGTTTGTATAGGTATCTTAAGATCTAAGGAGAATAAGTATGTTTGAAGCCAGCCATTGGACTCGAAATTAAAAAAAAATCGCTAGCAAGTGAGGTAACGATTGAAAACACAAATGCATCTCAAAACTCCAATACGTCACGTCAAAATTTAACCAAAATTCCTTTTACATCTACTAAGAATGCGTTGAAATTCAATAGGAAGCTTATATTATCGCTAAACGTGAAGACGTTATAAATTTTTTTTTCTTATATAACTAATCATCTAAATACGTACCCAGTAAGCAAGGGGGCTTCCCATGCTTTTAGTATATCAACAAGACTAGTATATCAAGACAAGTATATCAAGCTAGCCCATGAGCGCCTCGTTTAGAGATTCCATATTGCCTAACTGCTTCAAGCTCTTACGATTTCTGATGGCATCGTTCTTTTAGAGATCCGGCGGACGAACTGTCGCGAGAAGCAAGAAAGGACCACGCCGTCGAATAATTCTCACATTCCTCGTTTTCGGTAAATCCGCACTCGCTGCTGGCTTTCACAGGAACATCATCCCTAAACGGAAAGGCACTCCGCTTCGAGCTGATGCACCTCGAAGCTCTGATAGCCAGGTGCGGCTTGGGGAACATCCTGTGACCAAGCAGTACCTGGGAATGTTGGGACACGTCTTTCACGCACCCATGATGGCAGTTTAATAGGGGACATCTCTTGCCCATGACTAGAGACTTCAGTAACGCTATGGGAATCCTCAACCGCAAAACCTTTGAAAACTATCCTAACATGAATCACATTAGTTATTTGCATCTATTATGAACGGACACTTTGTGTTGGTTCCCTACTCTAGGAATACTCTTCCACATTCTGCAGCCTCATGCTTGCCTTGCATTACGCGGCGTGTGAACAGAAAAATCGTCCTAGCAGATCTACTACTCGCCAGGCTCACCTGCACTGGATTTGCTGTGTCGCGTCATGGGCTTGTGCAGACGCAAGCTCTCGATCGAGTGGTGCCATCCCCAGCACGAGTGGCAGAAGTAGCGGAAGCAGATGGGATCCCGGCAGAAGAAAGGGCCAGCGTTGATGTGACAGGTACCGCACATGGCGTCCTCTAGGTAGGGATCGATCTGAACCTAGAAGAAGATGGAAACCACGAGTTCTTCACGAGCTCTTTCCCTGGAAGTCATCAAACAAGTCAAGCGTCTGTTCACTATGTCTCATAAAATTTATTTATTTCTTAACTCAGACCAACAAGCGGTCGTGAGAACGACTCATTCAACCGATTGAAAAAATCCCTTTAATCCGTCAGTTCTTTATGAGAGCGCAATAGGCGAAACTGCTAGCCCCAGAATATCAGGTTTTTATAGATAAGTGACACCTTTTTAGAAAATTTGGTCGATCGAATTTCGATAAATGCAGCTTGCACAGCCTTCATGAAGCTTCGGTGATTGCTGAATGTGACTCGACCGGAACCTGCAAGGTAGACAAGACCCCCTGATGAACAGTAACAAAATGGAGCCGAAACAGAACGGTACAGATCATATCGCTACTTCGTGAAAGCCAAATTCACACAAATTTACATTGTCTGATGTGATTGCATAAGAACCTTTAACATCATGACATACACACGCACATATATTTAGTGATGTAGAGCATCTTCACTAGCCCACGTTTCGTTTCTGTTTCAAATCTGTTGTTGGCATAGGCGAGTGAAAAAAATTGTAGCATATATCTATTTCTATTAATCAAACTCTATAATTCTATAACTTTTATCCATCCATGCATTTAACTATCTGCTTATCTATCTACCTATCTATCTACCTATCTATCTACCTATCTATCTACCCATCTACCTATCTATCTACCTATCTACCTACCTACCTATGTACCTACCTACCTATCTATGTACCTATCTAACTATCTATGTACCTATCTACCTATCTCGCCATCGATCGATCTATCTATATGATCGTAAGCGTTTGCGTCAGAAAACCAACAAAACACGACCTGAAATGCATTTCTTGACAAGGAAAAACGTTTTGGCCCTATCAGGTTAGAATTCCCGGACTCCGCCCCGGAAGACCCCGAATTCGGAGGTGGGAAGCAGAACGTTACTGTAAACCCCGGGTTAAGACTCCGCTAAGATCTTTCACTTTACGATCATATATATCTCATATATATCTCATATATATCTATATGTCGATATCTATATCCATATCTATATCCATATCTATATCCATATCTATATCCATATCTATATCCATATCTATATCCATATCTCTAGCCATATCTATAGCTATATCTATATATATTTGTATCCAGATCTATCTATATATGCTATTGTTAAAGTAGAATGGTTAGAGTGACCATGTCCTCACCGATAGGGTATTTGTGCTTGTCTGTGTCAATCCCGGCATAGATGACGCAGTCGAACAGGTCATTCATGATCTGACACAGCGCCTCTGAAAAGCAACATGCATATCGTTTGAGCAAAAATCGTTCAGAAAGATGAGTATTAGTACTATTAGTGCTTATCACAGAAGTCTGCAAACTAAAAGATATTGCGTCTTCATCCTCTTCATCTAAGTTTTAGAACAAAGGCCAGCAAAAGTACGATTGTATACTTGAGGCTTTACGGGCAGTATGAAAGAGAGCGAGAGCGAGAGAGAGAGCGAGAGAGAGAGAGAGAGAGAGAGAGAGCGAGAGAGAGAGAGCGAGAGAGAGAGCGAGAGCGAGAGAGAGCGAGAGAGAGAGAGAGAGCGAGAGCGAGAGGAGGGAGAGAGAGAGAGAGAACTGGACAGACTTACAAGCACTTTTTTAAAGTATACATACTAATGCTTGCTAAACGGCTGGTAAATGAATTAACAGACGAATGGTTCACCGTCTTTATTGCGGAGCGCATGTATGCCAACGAAGGCTTTCTTGAATTTGAGATTTTGCTTATTAATGAGCGTGTACTGTTGTGTTGTACCGTGTGAGCTGAGTGTGATTCCGGTAGCGGAGAGTGTTTGTGTGTGCGTGTGTGTGTGTGTGTGTGTGTGTGTTTTTGTTGCAAAGTGGTCCTGTACTGAGTAGTAGCATGCGTGATCATCAAACATCGGTAAATTACTTGCTAATTACCTGCATTTATCATTCCGTGCAGGCCTCCTACAAACACGGTACGATTTGGATCAAGTTTCTGCGAGGCCGAGCGGACGAAGTTGCTGTCACTCAAAACCCACGGGATGACTTGAATCTACAACGTGAAGTTCACTGCTAGAACATGGCGTGCTTTCAACCTACCCATGGCTACGATTAGTCTCAGGTTCACTCAGGTTCATCTAAGAGTGTCTACTGCGCCAATGAGGGTGCTCTGTTGAACCCTTAAATATTAAACAAAGTGAGACAGCTACGCTAACAGGTGCCAGCAACATCGATAACTTACCTCCTTGCATCGCATCCGGCGGCTTGAGATTTTGTAGTACCAGTCCCCTCCGCTGGAAAAATCGTGCGTGCAGTTCGCTAGTAGCGCCTTCACCGATTTTTCCGTCTCAAACACGAGGTAGCAATATCCTCTTCCCTTGGGTGGGTTGCGTTGCACTTTGCTCGTTTCTTTGCCAGGCCATTCTACCTTGACAGGGCCAAACGGTCGGAATGCCTGCTGAAGTCCAGCTGTTGGGAAAGAGCGTGTGTTTTTGTCAAGCTTCGAGCTCGTCAGTGGTCAGACCTTCTTTGTCAACATGTGGTGACTCTAAAACTCTATGCCGAATCGAGTACCACTTTTTCCCTTTAAATACGCAACAAGATTACTTTGCTGCGAGTTAACCACGTGGTATCAGTTATCTATTACGGGCATTTAATGAAAAAATATATTCTTGTTGTTGTTCTTGTTCTTGCTATTGAAAACTAGGCTAGCACCTCAGTAAGGGTGAAATTGAATCGTCAATAATTCCAAAATAATATGCGCGTATAATATGTGTGTATAATATGTGTATAATGATATTCTGAAATAATATGTAATTCTAAAATAATAATACATGTATCCTAAAATAATATGTGCTAGCAACTTCCACATTAATTTTTATGCGCCCAGCAGTTGATAAGCCGAAGTCATATCCTACGAACATAAGAAGCTTATAAATAGTCCACAATCCAGACAAACGTCACATGCAAAGGCGACTCGGTACCTGACATTAGAACATTCCTCATGTAACCAAACCGAAAATGGCTGGAAGCGATTACCTTCTGTTATGTCCCAGGGTACCCCGCCCAGGAAAACCTTGTTTGAGTAGATCGGGTTCTTCTGGCTTCGGGCCGGAAGCTGGCCACTCCAGGTGTAGGTAGGCTCCCTCGTTTCTGAAGACGGAGAACAACCCACAAGTGTCAAGTCGACGCGTAGCAGGGATTACACACACCTCCCATGTTCACCTTTGTTTTTGTCTTGCAGATCAATTTTGTGTATTCAAAGAAGAGCTTCTAATAAACAACCAGAAATTTCTGATATTATGAATGCTGAAGACGTGAAGAAGGAACTATATTCCCCAACTCGTTATCAGTCGCCCTTTCTTCCACACATGCACACACGCACACACACATACACACACGCGCACACACGCGCGCAGACATACACACACACGCAGGCACACATACAAACACACACACGCAGGCACACTTACACACACACACTCACACAAGCACAACGCTATGACACGTGACAGAACCTTGCCACATAATCACAGCATACCAGATTCGTTTCTCGAGTTCGCCCGTTGTTCCAGCTCTAAGAAGTCCTGTCCAAACCCGTAGAACTGCCCAAGTCCACTCCAGCGCGGATCTATGAACAGATTGCCAAGGCTGTACTCCAACGGCTGCGTCATGCTTGCTGGTTGCCCTGTGGACCGCGAAGCGACCTCGGAGTCAAGCATGAGACTCGCCATCCCATAGTCGAGGCTGGAGTCGTAGCTGCGACGGTTGCCATGACAACTCGAAGCGTTGGGCGACACCAGGGGATCTGGGGTTGGTGGGGGACTGATCGCTGGTGAGTATGTTGGGTACGACACAGCGGTGAGTGGAGCAAAACCATACTAAAAGAAAGACAATAAGTATGATGAAAGCGGTTTATCGCATTAGCTTATTAAAATACTCGCCAATAGCCTGTCGGATGACTTAAAAACGATTGAAAAAAAAAATCGCTCGGAATCGGATACGAACCGGTGCAATGGCTGAAAGCTGCGCGGCGGTCAACTCATCCAGATGGGAAAGAGCACGATGGTGGCCCGGGCTCGTTGATCTGGACAGAGGAGGAGTGAGGTGATGGAACGTGAACGTGTTGTAGCTCGTACCAGGTGTGAAGCGACCGAGCGATGAGGCGTCGGAGCTTGCCGAACCTCGACTCGATCTCAGACTGGACTCGTCCGACGACGGCGAGTAAACGAGAAAGTCCAGGCGCTCGTTCTTCCGCTCGTTCGACGAGAATGTTCGGTTGTTCGCGCTCGCGGGTGGCGACAGAATGCTGTCGTCGGAGAACGAGCTATCAGAGCTGAGTTTATGCTGACCGCCTAAAGTGCGGGGAAACAATGACAATAACAAAAACAATGGCTACAACACAACAACAACAGCAATAATAATAATTAGAATAACAATAACAACAACGGCAACTACTACATTGAAAAAAAATCGTGGCTTTAACAGTAAAGCTCGTTGAAATTTGGTGCATCTACGAAACGCTGAATCATTTCCTCATGCGAATGGCATCCTCATGCCTGCTGAGTTTAACGTTCTTGATTAATGTAACAACGAAAATACCCCGAGACCATTAAATCTTAAGGTATTAACTTCTACCTTTCGAATTAGCCTCGCTTGTAGCATCCAGTAGTTTGCTGATTCGAGTGTAAATGTCGCCGCCAATCAGAGAATCGCTGCTGGAGGCCTAAACCAACGAAAAAATCTACTGAATCCGATCGGAGTTTCAGCTGGGGCGATGCATGCCAAAAGTCAGCTCAAGTTCGACGTGAAAGATATATTGCACTTCTCAGTTTGCTGCACACTCGAGGAGACCATATCTATAATCCTAAAAGCCTTTATTACTCAAACTTCCAAGCTTCGTTCAGCGAGGGTTGGGAAAAAAATTTGAGCTACGACTCGACGAACACCACTAAGAGAAGCCTATATATTATTACTATTATCAAGCCTGAGATCATGTGGTGCGTGAGATCACGTGATGCGTGAGATCACGTGATGCGCAAACGCTGATCCTCACAAAAGCATGGCGCGTGTCAGCATTCTGCAACTAGGTGGGAGCTACTGCAAGCTTCGAAGCAAGGATGCATACAGAAAACATAGCAGATGCCGCAACTCCCTGCGTGCAAAATTCGAGGAGATATTGTCTACATAAAGATTGAACTTTCAAGATACAGGACAGATAGATGGAGTTTCTTTGAAGCAATATTGGATAAACTTCATAAATATTCGAAGATTGATAAGATCGAGAGCTTAGATCTTCCCAGCTAGTTACGGATACAATCTTACTCACGTTACTCAGAAAGCGCATCTTCAAAGTGACATTAATTTGCAGTTCTTCCTTGCGCGTCTCTTTCCCATTCAAACTACAAATAAAATTCCCTTCTCGGAGCATTCCCTTTCTTCCATAGAGCGTACTGATGTAAATACTTTCAGCTGGACGTTCCACTGAATTGTAAGGGTCTGAAGGATATAGTTTCACAACATGGCATTAACGTTTGCGAAAGGTCAGGTACGTGCTTTGAACTTCTTGTATCCTTTACGACGTGTCGAGTTGGCCAGCAACACGAGGACGAATTTGAGATAGCGGGTCGTGATGCAATGAGCGAGTTGTTTTGAGAGGAACTTCTGACTGCCACAAGTCTAGGGACCCTCGAAACATAGTGACAACATGTGACATGAACTGTGGCACAAGGCTACATGCATGTGACATTAAATGTGACATCGCGAGTAGTTATTTTTTCGGCTTGATTCGCAACTTCGGAATGATTGAAGCAAGCGGTCTCCCATGTTGGGCATTTTTTCTACAGGTAGGAGCTGTCTGTTTCATGAGACTATGAGCTATACTTCATAGTTTATAATTTATATATATATATATATATATATATATATGTATTAGTATATATAAAAATAAGCATAATTTGAATCTCGATGGATCTAGTTCAGCGTGATCGAAGTTAGTGAGTTCCAGATTTGGCACCTCTTTCATATACTAATTACCACAACAGAAGCAAGCACACTAAACTAACAACAATGATGTTGCAAAAATGTGCAAATGAATAATATAAAATTCAAACTAGTTCTATTTACCCGTTTGTATCAATAAGCTATCGTTCTGGTGTTACACGCATAAAATAAAGTGAACTGCCCTATTCATTTTGAGGTGCAAGAGAAATGTTGAGTCTTTGTTTTTCCTTTTGCAAGAAAAAATCTCTCTTTGTTTATTAGCGCCTAAGCTGCGATTAAGAAGGGGCATGGTTGCCAGTCTTGGCCGAATGGCAACAGCGCATGCCCGAATAAAGGCACGCCTGCGCACTTGTGAAGTTATACGTAGGTGACGTACATTACTATCTATTGCTGCTGCCAACAAAGAGAATGGATTAACATCTCACTGCTCAATTCTCTTTTGCTGCAGACAGGTAAGTAAAGATGCTCTAACTTTCCCTCTCCATGCGAAACGCGTTAGTGACATAGCTCTGTAATGTAACACCCAAGCTTAAGCAGTCAACTTGACGTAAGTTCGTCTTGCTTAGTAGGAAATGCTGCTACGGAGCTTTATAATCGGTTTCTAAATGTTTGCTCGAAGTACGCACGAAAAATGAAACATTAAGTAAATATGAAAGCAAGTATGCACAGTTCAAGGAAATGCTTACCATGGTTAGCGGCTTCTGCGACACTGATATTACCTTGGTCAAGGATGTTGAGATATAGATCAACCTTTAGCAAGCGAGCGGATCAGTCTTGAGTCTAAAGCTGTCCTGCCTCAGCTAGCTTGGCCGCATAACCTCTCTCCGAACAGCATCGGTCGACCTAGGTCGCACGCGCACCTCGATTTTATCAGGTGCTCTACTGAAGTGCCCACGAGAACTCTGAATGCTGAATCCCCAGGGGTGTCGTCGAGGTAAGATTTCGCGGAGATCTTTAAGTAAAACTTTGGATACAAAGCGTGCTCAAGTGAGAGGCATGCTTGAATTCCATAGAGAAAAAGTTCCACATTTCGGATTCGTCAGTTTAATTACGCTGAGTAACAGAAGCACAAGGTAAACATTTTTCTTGGCTACATGCTTGTACATACGATTCCAAGGATGCCACATTTGTATGATTTGCAGTTAGTCAAGTCATTTTTCGTGCATTGCTCAGCTACACGCGGTCCAGGAGCCTGGATATCGCAATAGTTTGATTTCTAGGAGGCTTCACTATAGGCCTGTACCTCAATGTCTAGCATATCACCCTGCTTGTTTTGTTGCAAATGCTTAAACCGCTAAGGGAAATTACCTAAGCTGCGAATACAGCGTTGTGCGAGTGGGTGCTGAGTGGTAAATGATATAGGCAACTATCTCAAAGCTGTATGCTCCTTTTTGGCTTCTGGAATACTTACAATCCATCAATCCATCCATCCATCCGTAATAGATCAATGAATACACTAATTAATAAATAAATCCATAATTGAATGTAGACCTGCGCGCTGCTTGTCCATGTACGCCGTTATCTACTTTTTGCCTCTACCATTTAATCAAAAATCCACAAGGATGTATGCAAACATAATGCAGTAAAAAAATAAAAAACTTTAAAATCAAACAGTCATTTACACGAAACTATTGTGGTTAAATTAAATGTGATAGCCTTGTTCATAAATAATGTTCTCTTTTCGAGAACTTAGACACGCCCACTTAAAAGTAACGCTCCAAGCAGACACACACACACACACCAACACACACCAACACACACACACACACACACACACACACACACACACACACACACACAAGCGCAAGCAAGCTCAGAGCGAGAGTTCGCAGGAAGCTTATCTGTAACACTGAGATTACCATAGCTATCTAACAGGCAGGAAAACTAAGTTCGTTTGGGGATATTGCGTGGCAAATATCTAATGTTGATAGATACTTCTTGTTGTTCGTATTTTCTTAAGTCTAACTTCGTGACAACGGACCTCCTTAACTCGCTAACCACGTGCTCGGCTGGCGATTGAAGCGTCCACTGAACCGAAGTGCCGGCTAGAATAACCACAGGCTGTCAAGGCTGAAAGAACAGTACGTGCTCGTACTAATGTTCCCATCGCGCGTTCAAGGACGCTGCTTTCACTTAGTTTGATAGAGTTGGCGTCTCCAAACTACGGGCCGCGGATCAGGACCAGTCCGCGAGGCAACTTATTCCGGCCCACGGATGCATTTTATTGACGAAAAGAAACGCGAATTAAATACCGTAAGAAGGCTTTGTTTGGAATTCCCCGATGGTGGTAATCGGCCAGTTTTTTGCCTCGCTTAGCGCCAAACGTCTGTTTTGATTCTAATTTATTCGACCTCGCTTTGACTCTTCATTCGGCCCCCGACCGGCCGTATATCCGTTTATACGGCCCGCGTACTAAAACGTTTGGAGACACCTGAGATAGAGCATCAAGATATGTCGAGAATAATTTGGGTTTAAACATCACTCTCGATAAATTCAAGGTAAGCCTGAAAGATTGAAAAGATGGATGAAGTAGAAATATACAGTGTCGTAAAATGATTCGTACCCTGCCGCGGACAAAACTGTTGACGTTAGAGCAGCAATGAAATCGGAGCTTACTTCAAGGACGTTGCTAGAACGAGTAGATGTGGTGTCACTTCTTCGTGCACAATTATCTTAACAGGCAATTGTGAAGCTGACTGAAATCCCACGGCAGATAACACAACATAGCTAGAAATAAATCAAAATTCTCATACACAAGTGCGGGAACACCAACCGAATATTTTTTCTTTCTAACATAACATAAGAAATAGTTTTGTTTAAGACCTATCACAAACAGGTATGTGTGATTAATATACGCTCAACGGATATGTTTGCTTTTCACCCCAAAGAATGTCGGGACTTCTACATCAAACAGAGTGAACACCAATCAGTTGGACAAATTTGAGATCTCACTCTTTGCAGGATAAAGAACTAATTTTCAATTGCTTTTATTCATACTAATGAACTCTCAGAACTGGTAAGCACATTCTCTACTTACATTCTGGCTAAAGAAGCGTAATTCTTTTTTACGCAAGTTTTGTCATAAATTGCTAGCCAGCTGTTCCATCTCTCAAATACTTGCGTCTATTAGGATGGATGAAGCATAAACATTAGACAAGAGTCGAGAAGTTCGTTCACGCAAGCACAAGAAACGACAACAACAAGTCGGTAAATGTTGTACATATAATCTTCGAAACTAACGTCGAGAAATGTGCATTCGAAAATACGTATTCATATTTACAGAACTTCGTCATAGAACCTTTTCCATAAATTTTAACAATGAAACTACTTACGCACAATCCGAATTCACAAGAAATCTAGAAAACGGGTTTTCAACCCATTCTCTTAACAGTATATAAGACAGTATCTATTTCGTTTTTTTGTTAAACAACAACCCAAATAACAAACAAAACAAAAAAAGGTTAAAGTGGCCACCAATCCATGGCTAACCGTGCTCTAAGTCACTCATCGAGCTCGTCTAGCCATGTTGAAGCAAAGACCTATGCGCCTGCACAGTTCTGTCTCCGTTTCCTCCGGGAACAAGAGAGCGTCTCCTTCCGACGTCGAGACAACCTTGAAGACCTGCGCCATCTTGCGCGAGAGCGACTCTTTGCGTGCGGTTTTTCGGCGAAGACCGTGCATGTAATAATCCAGTTGTCCCATCTCCACCTCGACGAACATGAGTTCACCTCGTGCAGGCTAAACGCGTGTTCGAAGTAGATAAAGTAGATAAACAAAAGTAAGATAAAAAAGTAGATAAACAAAAGGATCGTTGAACCGCATCCCATGGGACACGTCACTCGTGCAGGCTAAACGCGTGTTCGAAGTAGATAAAGTAGATAAACAAAAGTAAGATAAAAAAGTAGATAAACAAAAGGATCGTTGAACCGCATCCCATGGGACACGTCACTGAAGTCTACAGCATTAGTACAGGACAAAGAACTTGGAGTATAAATGAGGGGCATTTCAATCACGAATCACCAGGTTCATTAAGAAAATAGCTAACAAAGATGGCACAGGGTCAATATTTTAAGCAGTGCACAAAGCGAACAGATCCTAGGTTTTACGACCATTACAGCAAGACCTTTCAATATCACTTAATCCTATTAACGCCCCGGGCAACCTGAAGCTAAGACGTTGAATCAGTAGTCAACAAACCCATTCCCCCGACCCATGCCAACGAATCTACCCATGGTGTAAACGATTCTGGTGACAGGTAGCAAACATGGCATGGCAGTGACTAGCAGTCACGAACTTCAACACAGTTACAATTCCAATCGACACCGGGAACCCAACGCCAGCAAGATATCCCGAGAAGAGAGAAACAATACAGAGAAAGTACAAGCATACTCAGCTGGGTGGGAAATAATAAAGAGGAAACTACGATGAAACGTGGGTGGGTGGGACATAATACATTGGAACTAGAAGCATACGTGGGTGGATTGGCAATAATAGATAGGAATGACTCGATGCGCAGGTGGGTGGGTGGAGGGGAGGGGGAACAATACGAGGAACTACAAGCGACAAACACGTTCTAAAAATAACGCATCGTCAAGACAACAACTGAAACGCATATATTTGGGGCGACAGAAAAACTCCAAGACCCAAGCTAAAAATTGAATCCTGACAAGCGGACAGCCCACACAGAGAAATGAGAGAGCATATAAAATTATTATGGTATTATTAAACGACTTTAGGTGTTAATCCAGTATGAGTAAACCGCTCTCTTAAGCTTATCCTCTAAGTCAGTACCACCATTAGCTAGCGCGGCAAGTATGAATGAAAACTGTCGAGAAATTACTCGAGACTCTTAAACGTGTTGAATATTTTCACGGAGCAAGCGGAGCAATGTCTGCAGAGATATCCAACGGAACCCGCATACGAAAAAGACCCTCCAAACAAAAATCTCCACGCAAGATCCAATCGCACATATTTAGTGTCACCGAGAGAGAGAGAGAGCGGGACTTCTAGAACTGCAACAAATATTTAGCCATTCAATGGACCAGGGAATACACGGGAACTCGTGCGCGTCGGAGAACTTACAGTCCAGCGACCGTACCAGCAGCGTTTATGCTCCCGATTGTTTGGGTTAAACGTTCACCGATGCGGCACAAATCTCAGTCCCAGGCTCTCACCTGCAGCGTGCTTGCCTTCTCGACAGCTGCCAGCGATGCGAGGAGCGTGCCGGAAATGTCAACATCAAACGCCTTCCACGCGGAGACACTGGCGTTCATCTTCGCTACGATTTTGCGCAGCAACTCCTCCTGGAAGAAGCAAGACAGGCAGTCGAACACAGGTACGTCCAGGCGGCACCACCCAAGTGCGCGTTGATCCGCTTCGAAAACGTCCAAAAACGCCACGACTTTCCAGGGGGAACAGCGAGTAACAATGCGGTATTGAAAGCGGAGAGGTAACAAGGGGTATGGAGCAGGTCATGTGGAACGCGGTGATGTAGTAAAATGCGACGTGTGAAAAGGATCGAGTGACGAAAGGTGTGAAAAAGCAGGGAGTAGCAAGCAGTTTGTAATAGGAAGGAGCAAGAAGAGGCCTGGACTAAGATCGAGCATCAAGCGGTGTACAAACGGATGGAGTAACAAGCGAATACAAAGGGGTGTATAACAGCATGGACTAGCAAATGGAGTGGAATAGTTCGCAGCAGCAAGCGGTGTGGAAAAGCACGGAGTAGCAAGCAAACACATAATAAAATAAAAAAAAAAAAAAATTTCATTTGTCGCAAATAGCAAGCTACAAGTTAACCCCAGCAAGATAATCGTGTTAGTCTAGCTAGCTGCACAACAACAACAACAACAACAACAACAGCAACAACAACAACAACAACAACAAGTGTAGCTAGCTCACAAGCCAGTCCTACCGGAGGCGCCGTGCTTGGTTCCACTACCAAGTCCCGCAAACACAGGTGCAAGATGGGGTACCGGTCCCTGTCGATGTCTTCATACTGGTCTTCACCTGCAGGTACGGTACGGTTGAGGCATAAGAAGAACAAACACATCAAGTCAAAGAATGAAAATCAAACAAATTGGGACTATAAAATGAGACATTTCGCAATAACAAACTGAAAATAAAACTACGCCAAGGTCTTTTTTAAAGAAAAATTGCGGGAGATGATGCTGTGGCTTTAATCTCACTCTCAAACCTGCACAGAGAGAGAGGAAGAGAGAGAGAGAAATTCAGAAAGAGATGGAGAAAGACAAAGTGCGAAAGAGATAGGAAGAGAGAGAGAAAGAGAGCGAGAGACGTTGCGAAAGGGAGCGAGACGGAGCGAGAGAGAGAGCGAGAGAGAGAGAGAGAGAGCGAGAGAGAGAGCGAGAGAGAGAGGGAGACGTACCCAAACAGCCCCCAAGCGATAAATCGAGGAAAAAAGAAAGATGAGGTTAAGATAACGAACGGCAGAAGAGAAGCAAAAAGTCTTTAATAGCAACTCACGAAAAGCGAACAAGATCAACTGCTGTATGGCGCTGCAAGGTTGGGCGACTTCGGCCTCGCAGAGATAATCCCTCAGCGACTCCCACACGACGTCGACCTGTCCACAGGACGAATCCACCACCGTGAGGCGTCGACTACTCGAGAAGTAGCTAAGGAACTCGTTCACCGATTCAACGTACGAGCTAAACCGACGTTGCGTGCGTGCAGTGTCGACCTCGTCTGAAACGCTCCCAGCCTCAGCCGCAGCTTTAGCGCCTGGAACGTTAGTGCACGCGACCGTGTGCGACTTCATGTTCGCAATGACGTGCTCAGCGGCCAGATTTAGGTTGATGGCGAAGAGAACCGGATGCTGGAGCAGGAACACAAAGAAACACATCGCAGTAAGGAAGTATTTACAGGTAGCCACGTCCTGCGCCTTATAGAAACGATTCAGGAGCAAGTATAAGGAGGCTCTCTTTATGCGAAGTCTAACTCTTCGTTTTCATATTCTTACTCTCTTTACTTTTATTATTCTTACTCAGCAAGGCCGACGGAGAAAACAGGTAAGAGAAAAACGATCAACAACAAGACCTAGAGCTGCTGTCAAGCACATATATACACACATGGAAACACAATCATGCACATCCTGTTCAATATGTAGATAGACGGATCGACAGATCGACATTTCAGTGTACACGTATGCGTACATGTATGTATGCATGTATGTATGTATGCATGTATGTATGTATGTATGTATGTATGTATGTATGTATGTATGTATGTA
>QQSS02104413.1:0-39928 GCA_003687565.2 Craspedacusta sowerbii
AAATTAGCAAGAGCAGTCTTCTTCCAAAAATAAATCTTTTCTTTTTGTCAGTTTGCAATTTTTGTACTCTAAGCCTAAGATTAGTGAAGTGACTGGTGGAACATGACAAGTGCGAAGACTGCTAGTTGATCTTTTTTTAAATAATTTTTGAAGGCTGATTCATTAATCATATTCTCAATTGCATGACCTAAGTTTATGTTTTTGCCCTTTTTGAACTTGCTTAATTAAAAGCCCGAACGATCCGCCATAAGAGATAGGGTCAGTTGTGCTTATCGATATAGAGTTTGAACATTTATATGAAGAAGGTCAAGAATCAAAAGCTTAATTATGCTGAACATTGTATTATAAATGATAGTGTATTGCTTTAAACGATGTTGTAGTTACTAGATTTGCGTTCTATCATCAGAGAATAACATCGACTAAATCTTTGCCAATTAAGTAAAAGGACTAAAGTACTATATAGTACTGATTTATTCAATAACAATTTGGATAATTGTAATATGTTACTGTAGAATGTATGGTATGATTAATTTATTCAGTCATGGTACACTTCATCATTGATTTTTTACTTATTTTAAGTCATCTGGTTGATAATAAATTATTAGATACATGAATAAGAGTGGATTTGTGACAAACTTGTTCATAAATGGCCAGTTCAAACAGGCTTTGCATAAATAGACATTTCGGGTAATCAACCCTGCTACAGAGGAAGTCTTAGCCAACGTCCAAAAGGCTTCGAAATAGGACGTAGATTAAGCTGTCAAGGCCGCGAGGTAAGCGTTAGAAAAGGGTCCGTGGAGTAAAATGACGGCTTACGAACGGGCTGGCTGCCTTTACAGGTTAGGAGAGTTGGTGTAAAAGAATGCCTAATAACTGGCCTATCTTTAATCATTAAACAACGGGAAACCTTTTTCTATTTCAAAGGTAGCTGACTTACCTCTCACCTATCGCTGTTATAAGTATTATGCTGGCTTGATCTAAAAAATTAAAGGAACTACCTTCCCCATTAACGGTCCTTTCAGGGGGTACACTTATAGGTAACCCGTCGGGGTAGTCGGACAAATCATTCCATGGAATTTCCCCTTACTTATGCAAGCTTGGAAACTCGGACCAGCCTTGGCAGCGGGGTGCACTGTGGTAATGAAAACTGCTTAGCAAACGCCTCTATCTGGTATGCGAGTGGCTGAGCTAATAAAAGAAGCCGGATTCCCGAACGGAGTGGTAAACATTTTATCTGGAGAAGGATAGACAGGGAGAGCTATAGCTCAACACAAAGGCATTGATAAAGTAGCATTTACTGGTTCAACCTAAGTCGGTTATTAGATTATGAGAACTGCTCATAAGTAGAACTTGAAAAGAGTGACTTTGTAGCTAGGAGGAAAGTCGCCCAACATTATCACCAAGAATGCTAATCTAGACTTGGCCGTCGGGCAGTCCTGCATGGGCTTATTTTTTAATGCCGGACAGTGCTGCATAGCAGGCAGCCGAACTTATATACACTCTAGTATCTATGACAAATACGTCTAAAAGGTTAAAGCTAATGTTGCAGCTATGAAGGTGGGTGATCCATTTGATTCTAATACGAACCAAGGTCCGTTGGTCTCTAAATAGCAATTTGAGCGAGTTCTAAATTATATATAAATAGGCAAGAAGGAAGGGGCTAAAGTGTTGGTGGGAGGAGGTAGACATGGGAGTAAAGGGTATTTCGTAGAGCCAACAGTTTTCATGGATGTTCATAAAAAGATGAGAATATATAACTAAGAAATCTTTGGGCCTGTTATGTCGCTTATCAAATTCGATGACCTCTAAGAAGTCATCGATCACGCCAATGATAATCAATATGGACTCGGCGCTGGCGTTGTTACTGATAATATTAGCTAAGCCAACTACCTGACCAAAAGGCTCAAGGCAGGGACAGTCTATGTGAATTGCTATAATGTCTTTGACTCGACTACTCCATTCGGGGGCTACAAGGACTCAGGGATCGGCAGGTAGCTGGGTGAATAGGCTCTTAATAATTACCTCGAGACTAAAACAGTAATTGTGAAAGAATGATTGATAATGTAAGAAATTTATTGTAAAGAGAAGTTGGCCCTAAAAGTTAGTCACTCCAAATTTTAAATGGCTCTCCCTTTTTACAACCTGCAAACTTCCATCCCGAGGAAGGAGAAAATCAAGTTTATGGCCAGCTTCATCAACTATAAATAGTAGATCCTCAACAAACTCAATCGCAAACACCGAAGAAACTCGACTGTCACTAAAGCGATCGCGAGGCGCTAAACGATCTAAAAGAATACAGTCTTCATCCTTCAGAGGATCAAATAAAGGAATTTTACAACTGAAAGGCTTAATATAACATCCGACAAAAAGCCACTTAACAATTTAACTAAAAGCTGTATTGAAAAATAATAAACAGAGCCCATGCAAAGGACAAAGCAAACTTCTTCACAAAATGGCTGTCTGCCCTCCATTAAAAAAACTGTTTCAATCCTGTCTTAAAAAATCATGGACTCACCCAAATAATAACCCATTCTAAAGCCAGTATCCTCACCTATTTTTCGATTAGCAGATTGCTAACCTACATTGCAAGTATATGCAAAAGAATTGCTTGAGATCAATAAAGGTAACACATTAATCAGACCCTCTTTACTCAATTAAATAAATCAAACCTAGACTGACAGCCGATTGCATTTGCGTCCTCGATTTGAGAAATTAACAGATGCTTTTCAGTCATTAAGCAAACTATCAATCCTAAATGGCCTCCCTCACCAAAATTATGACTTGCCTTACTTCCCTCCTCATTTGCAAGTATTTTAAAAAGGATCTTATCAGCTCTGCCAGGGTAAGTGATGAAGCTGCCTCCATGGAGGGCACTACTGCTGAGTTAAAAGCAGGAGACCAGATATCAATAGAGAGCCTGTTGCATGGATTGATGCTACCAAGTGGAAATGATGCAGCAGTAGCCCTTGCTTAGTACTGCGGTAAGCTAGTCTACAAGCAAAGATTTCAACACAGGTAATTTTGATAACCAGGCCTGCAGAACGGAAAGAAAATACCCGTTAAAAATTATATAAGATGCTTTGTCAATCAGATGAACAAAATATCGAAGGTAATTGGGATGTTGAATTCATCGTTTGATTGTCCTCATGGTCTTTCTAATTAGAAAAATTATTCAACTGCAGCTGACCTCTGCACTCTTGTGGCTGTAGCAATCAAATACCCTCATTTTAGAAAGATTATTAACTGCAAAACATACAAATCAAAGGTATTCAATTAAAGATCAGGCCTCTACAGGATCCAATCTTGGCAAAATTCAAATCGATTGTTAAATGAGCCGGGCTATCATGGCGTGAAGACTGGAATCACTCCTTCTGCTGGACCCTGTTTTGCAGGGTATTTTCAGAGAGACTAGAACTAGTTGATAATAATCCTATTAAACACCGAGAACTGCTTAGCGAGATTCAAATAGACCCACAGAGTGGTGACCTTTGTCTTACAACGGCGGGGCTAAACCTACCCACACGAAATTGAGTGGAGAAAGAAGAAGGCCTAGGAGGACGATGATTGATTAGAATCAAATATGAATTTGGTAAAGAATAAGTGGAATGCATTCGCTTAGATGTATACGATGATGCTCCAGTAGACTGTTCAAGCCTCGCTGCTATGCATGCTTCCTTATCTCTAGGGAAGGGTGCTCTAAATCGGATGTGGCGCTATGCTACATGGGGCTGTCATCAAAAATAGATCTTTAAGCTACATCGCCACAGACCTTTGCGAAAATATGATTGAGAAGGCCAAATCCTTCAACAAATAGCTAGACTTAGAATTGCAAGTCGCAAATGCCTAGTAATTACCCTACCCCGATAATCACTTCGATTCTGCAGTCGGGAACTTGGTGATTCACATTCCTCCTTGCAATAAAAAGATAATCAGCTAATTAAAGAGAGTCTGCAAAGCCAAAGCCCAAATCTGTCTATCTGTGTGGGGATAAGGGGAGAACTGCTTCATTGAGAAGTTAATCAATCAAACTCTTTCCTCCTCAGGACTTTAAAAGTACATTGACCGAAGATAATTTCACCTTTCCTCTCCATAAAACCTCAGAAAGTTATTCAAATAGTTCTAATTAGAAGTTAGGCATATCCAGCATGTCTTAACACCTTTCCCTTTTACAGCTGCTGACACCGAATTGCTACTCAAATTTCCAATCATAAACAAGGTCCTTCAATAATAAACTTAGGAAGTTGGTGAGAAGGTGCGAAATAATTTGAGAGGGATTTTGAAGGCTCATGAATAGTCGGGTTAGCCGCTAATGTTTACTGTTTACATGGCTGTAGTGGTAAACACCAAATGATTAAACACTTAAAATGAATGACTCATTTCTATTTGTCTTAGTCGAATTCTAGTCCCCTAATTTAATCCTTGAGCCTCCTGCATTCTTCCTAGAGGTTTCGAATGTCTGAGACCAAGTTCTATTTCGGCTGACTGAATTCCTCGGGGTTTCTAAGGTCGAGGAGAGCACTCAGGGAGTCTCGTTTCAGAGATGCCTGCTTATTTAATTCCCTTAGGTACTGCACCTCCGCATAGAGCTCTTAATTTGAAAATTCATGCAGATTGTCTGGTATTTTATAAGGCATTATTAAATATGAGCGGAGTTGCTCTTTAGCCTGAGACTTTGGCTTGTTTATTAATCTAGCAACTAAAATCAACTAACTCAGGTCTACACGATAGACTCTCCAATCTTTAAAAACTACTTTTATTCGTGCAAGACAGACGCTCTTTGGTTAACCTCCTCAAGCAAAACCTTATCTAGATGATATCAGTAGACCGACACCCAATCCACCAGCACCCTTAACTCATCAAAATAGTCCTTACCTTCCCTAGTCTCAGCTAAAACATATAAATTATAGCAAAGCTGCTTCGCTCGCACCACAAATCCGTCAAAATGACCATCCTTTAATTTTTGTTAGGACAGGATCTCGCCCCTTCGAAGCAGTTTAGTCACTTTTATTAAAAATAAAAACTTCACTAGCTCGTCTCCAGTGGAAAAGGACTCATCCTAGCCTTGCTTGAGGATTAGTCTTTTGAAGTTAGAATTTATGCCGTCCAGCTAATATTAAAACTCAGGGACCGAATTCCTAAGTCAACACTCAAGACAGCCCTCTTCCACATGATAAACGATTAATACGACTCAGTCCGAATAGAATCAGTGAAGGCTCTAAGACAAATTTCACTAAGCCTGAGAGTGGACCAGCTTTAACTTTAACTTTTGTCAATGACTCTCAAGGACGTAAACAAACCCTTGCGACTCGCAGTTTACAAGCTCTCCTAAGTAATCTACCTTTAAAACTAAGTAAAGTCCAGGTTTATTATATCAACTCTAGTAAACAACATAAAATAGTTTCCAGGCGACGCCAAGCATATCTTCAGATCGGCTAAAATCCTCGCCATTAACAACTCCGTGATTCTATCTTCGCTCTCTTAATAATTGATAAAATAAATTGAAGTCAATAGCTGGAGGTTACCTTCCAACTTACTAAGAATCATAATAGCAGCCAATAGCTCAAGCTGTCCTTCAAAGAAACTTGCTCGTTTGTAAACCTTTGTCAGAGACATACTTCCGTAATGTTTCCCAGTAGAACAGCAGTGCTTTGAAATCCAGATCATGAATGAGCTGAAAGAAAAGATTAAAAGTGGAGATTAATGGCTCTAGTCTTTCCTTGCTACAAAGATTAATATTCCGGAGAGTGATTTGTAGCAAGTCATCAAACTTCTGGAGATCAATCAAATGATGATAAGACTTGTGAGGCTGCTGACTCGTCCTGCAGGATTTTAGAGTTTCAGGGCTAAAGCACTCCTCTAGTCTTTGCTAAAATAGATCCCAAAAGGCTGTAGTTTAGCCCTTTTCGACTAAAACTTAAAGCAGCTGAGGGTCATGTCATAGCTTATACACAGGAAGCTAAATAATTAAAGTTATGAAGGACTGCTGGTTGAATTCAGGTTAGCATTTAAGGACGATAAGCCATTGGTTATGAGTCTCCGGAACAGTTTCCCTGAGGATGTCCTTGAAAAATCAATGTAGTGGATTAAAGTGAGACTGAAGGGGGGATTGCAGACGATCGATAACTAGACGCTTTTGAGCGGCTCTTGGCTGTGAAAATGATATATGATATATGATCTATGATATATGATATATGAATGAATAATTCATTAACAGCAGCCTTTATTTTTGATATTCTCGTACAAGTAGAATCGGAAAGTGTGGAGGGTCGCAAGCAGATATCGGATGAGTTGTGGAATCAGACAAATCACTCCGATCACCAAAATGAAGTAACTATAGTCGGTCGATATAATCCTTTAAATCAGCATGAATGCAGCTATCAGCAAGATATTCATGAACAAGTATACTCTTAAATAGTGGTTCCTTTGGAGGATGTAGCTAGCGTTCTAATTACTCTGCTACAGGCCTTTGGTGCCCCAAGAGAGATCGTCTAAGTTCGCCAGTCCGAAAATAAAAAACACGTGGCTGTACAGCGAGCGATAAAAGAAATTGGCTGGTAAGGATACTAAAGTCTATAAAACGAATCTCGGATTGAAAATTAAATTTACCAAAACTGGGAGTAGACTCATTCCGTAGAACAGTGCAAGGAGCAAAAAGGCCCAGATGAAAAAGATAGTCTTTTTAGTGCCGAAAAAGTCATACCTTTCAGTAGTGGCAGTTTCACACGAGATTTAATTGTAGAACTTGTAGAGCATGAATACAATAATGAAGATCTCGATGGCCATGTGAAAGAGAGAGATGGTGGTGATGATGGCCTTGGTAGTCTTGATCCTACGAGCAGAAGTCTTATTCCTACTGAGTTTGAGGGATATATTATAGAAGACGAGGTAGATGATGACTGCGACATATATAAAGAGTATGAGGATACCAATACTCCTATGGTAATTGTAATTCTATAATTGCAATGAATAATTATTGACTCGATCTGCGTGTAGCCCCTCGACAATAGAAAGAGCCGCTGATTTTGTTTTGTTTTAAAGAGTCCTGTAGTTCCAACTATCTATTTATTGCTTTCCTATGTTCTTTATAATTTACTGCAGATTGCTTGCCATTATTTTGTCGTTAGCAGTGAATCCCGAGAGTTTAATTGCATCCTTTAAAGCCCTAAAGTATTCTCTTTATAGGTAAATAGGATTGAGATTGCAGAAGTAGGAGCCTATCAGTGCAAAGATGCAGTTGTACAGGATGTAGAAATAAAGAGCAGGCGAGAAGTGGGCCAGAATTTAATTGACTTTTGTGGTGTGCATTAGGAAGGGGATGAAGAAGTTTCTAGTGAAAAACCCGTGCTATGATTCCTAAAGCTTCTCAGTATACTAGTTGTATACATGCTAGAAAGCAAAATAGCTTGAATTCATCCACCGTTTCCTCTGCTGCAAAAGTTAATAAAGGGTTTGAGGGGCGTCAGTGGAGGCCTCTGCTTAGGGATTGTAACCCAGCTTGTACTTCTTTCCCTTGAGACAAAAGATGCTCAAACAAAGGATGCGGTCTTCGGCGAGATACATTATTTCCTAGTTCAGACTCGCCGGAATATAATCTTAATAAACTATTGTCTTAAGGTAGTCTCTTTCAATGATCGAAAGTTCTCTTTGATTGTTAGTGTGAGATAGAGCCTAGTATCGATAGAACGACCAGGCCCCTGGCATGACATGCGCGAAGTTAAAGAAGCACTAAAAGCTTTTATCGATGATGTGAGACATATTGTACTCGTATTTCTGAGCCTGGACCAGCGGGACGTAGTCCACTACTTTGGAGAGTCCATATTAAATATAGCTGCCTGCATAAGTAAATGCTTTTACAAAAATGTTTTAATTTATGTCAACAGGCTATATTTTTACTTAATCTTCCTAAGCCTAGTTCTCTTACACTTTCACATCCTAAACTCGGAGCAGGCCGCAGAGAGCACCATATTATTGATCACTTTACATCGAAAGGTAGTAGTTGAGCATCCCCTTTTAGCTGGATTTGGTGCCTGCGTCGAGGATGCAGCAATACTTGGGCTTTATAGTTTGGCAGAAGCCTTAGAAGTACCATAGATGAGAGCTTAGCTTTTTGCCGTTGGTGTGCTTGAAACAAAGGAGGAGATTAAGTTTGAAGGGAGTGCTATCTAATTAGATACCCGCAGGGACATATTTGGTCTAGCAATAGAGAGAAGTTCTCTTTCGAACTGACCTGGGCAGGACGTTGTAGTCGACCGGCTTCTTTATGTGCTTAAGGAAGTCATACTAGTCCAATATTATATTTATTCTTTATTTTATTGGGTTAGTTTCTTCTCCATTTTTCTAGAAGATCTACCCGAAGAAGTCCACAGTCGTAGACAATTCTCGCGTCTTATAGTCATTCACCAGTTTCATGATTCCGTCTTGGACGATAAGGACTGCGATTTTGTCAGGACTGACTCCTTTTGCCTAAAAATGCTTTAGATTGTGCCACAAGCCGTCAAGCGAGCGTTCGATAAGCTCCTTGGGCTAGTTGTACATGGTAACGCAGACGAGGATTTAGGCTTGGATCCTGGAAAGACTTTTAATCAAAGAAAGAGATTAGTCTACATTATAAAAGAGCCCCTAGGTTTCTTTGGATGACTAGTCTGGGACAGTTCTGTCCATCATGGTTCTGACCCTGGATCTGTACATATTGAGGAAAGGCTATTTCCTGATGACTGTGGTGCCTGCTATGGTCGTGTTCAATTGAATATCCTTATCGAATAACATTATTAATGTTTAATTATTACAGCAAATTTAAATATGGGTTCTACCTTGGTCATAGAGAAGATTGGAAGATTTTTCTTTATAATTTACTTGCCTGGCTGCTTGGAGGACTTCTTATTGAATTTAATGTTTTAGGCCAACTCTAGCATCCTGCTCTTCATAGGACTCTCGGCTTTTACCTTATTATAATGGGGCTCTATCTGGCCATACGCGCTTGGTCGACTCCCCCTGGAGTGGTCGACGGACGGCGTTTTTAGAAAGAGTAAGCTGAAAAGCAGTGCGAATATCTCAACAAAGATCTGAAAGGAAAAAGAATTTAGACTTATCGCTACTGCAAAACGTGTAAAGTTATAAGACCACCACTGGCTTCCCACTGCAAATATTGCTAGATATGCGTCCACAGATTCGACCACCACTGTCCCTTTGTAGCCAATTGCGTGGGCAGAGACAATCTGTCCTGGTTCTCCGGGATGGTCATCGTGTATATAGTTGGATCTGCATATGCTAGCTTCCTCTTGTTATATGTGATATTCAGCTCGCTTTCATGCAATGACATTTCTGTTATGAGCATACTTTCTGCATCCACTTTATTCTAAAATGCCTGTCTACTTTTTTACGTATTAGCCGTCAGCTGTGCTAAAATAGACTACAGAATAGCTTTAAGTCTTTTCCTTGGCTGGAATTTGGTATTTGGCCCGATGGAAAGGGCAGGTGTTAGTGAAATCCTCATTTAGCAGTGGGAATCAAGTTTTTCAATAGTGCTCATAATCGCAAACATTTCGGTCATCCTGTACAACGGAGGAGACAGCGTGATCAGCTGGTGGAAAGGAAAGACAGCCAAACAACGTGCTATTTGAATACTCATCAAGAATCAGCCCTTCGAAGCAGGTCGTTCTACTTTCTGATATTTTCGATCCTCTCCTGCAAGTGGTATAGTTCCATATCGCTGCTAATTCCATCTTTATGGAACATAAATTTATAATCCCTCCGGCTCGAGTTCGGCTGCTTGACAGGGAGGTAATCCACCTTAAGTTACTCTTCCTCCCGAATATTCTTCCAATTTTCATCCTTCCGCTCAAGGGAAGACTTTCTTGATTAATGTTTAGGAAAAGTCTCCTTGGACTGATTCTTGAGGTTGTTGATGATGGTCTCCAGCTTATCTCTATCCTTCGGAGATTAAATTTAGAGCTTGGCTTTTGCGAAAGTATCAAATTTCTGCTATTGGCCTTTAGTTTGTGACAGTGAGCGTTCTGTTAGAGGCAAGGCTGGTTGAGCTGGCTAATTGTTCAAAGGACTTTTTGACATGCGGCGTGTTATTTACAATTAGTTTTTATGTGCATTCTAGAGATCTGACTGGACAATAACTGGATAAAATGGTTTTTGCAGGGGTTGATTCTGATGTTCTGAATAGTTAGGTAGTGGATTTACTAGAGGATAGCTACGGTTTTGAGCAGATTGTTGTGAACTATGTATATGGAGTTGATTAGGAGGATAAATCGAAGGCTGGGCTGGATGATAAACAAACTGTTTGGAAAATGCATTGTTTTATATGGGTACATAGGTCGGCACAGATATTGTATTTTGTGTTTGGAAAGGGGGCAAAGGCGAAGAAGGTCTTTCTATCGGCTTAATTATATTCGATACGGTTGGAGAGTATTAAAATCTTGGCGGCTAATATTAATGTTTCACCATAATCTATTTATTGGGAGTATGCTGGAAAAGTGGAATTTGGTGCCCTTGATGCAGATAAATTATTTGCTTGTTCTATTGATTGAAATTTACTCCACCAATGAAATTACTTTAAACTGGAACTACTGATGATTTTCGCATGTTGTTGTGAGAATTTGATCTCCGGAATTATTGAGGTGGAGGCTGCATTACATGTTGTTGCTGCGGAATATTGACAAAATGATGCGGCTGCGGAGGATGGAGTTGGATGCCAGGACGGCCGTAATGGTCAGATTGCTAGTGGCTAGGATAAGCAGTTTTGATGACTCTGAAATGCTGTTGCTGCTGTCCTTCCGAACCTTAAATATAAGCAGCTGGAGGCCGAATGCCTTAGACGATCCTATAAGATTGCTGAATCCGTGCCTAGCCTTAGTGAGTTTGGATAGGAAAGGATACTCTCTGATTTGTATCCTTATCTAAATCGACAGGATATTTAGTCTTCTCAAGAACTTGCATGTCAATAGTTTGGACTGGAAAGCTCCCACCACCGTATGGGTGTCTCTGTTAAAATGTTTGCGGAGCATGTGGTTGTATTTTTTATTTTGAAGATTTAAATTTGGAGTGGCTTCTTTGACTACCCAGACGGTTGAACTGACCTGGTTGTTCGGTTGATTTCCTGAAGCTTATGAATTCCTGGAGACTAACTTAGAGTTGCTCTGGATTTATCTAAATGTAGAAGGGGTCATAGTTTTATAGCTAGTTTATCTTTGATTCTGATTACTCGATGAATGAATCGATTTGCATGCTGGGGTCATTGCTGTAGTAAAGGATCAGCTGGCGCAGGCTCTAGCACCGCTAATTCCTTTTTATGATGTCCTCCAGTTTGGAGATTTGCTATGTGAGAGTACGGAAGTCGAATTGGAGGGCAGCAGACTTGGACAAGTCTTTGGCCTGGCTGGAAATCTAATTAAAATAGTCCTAAATTTTTTAAATGAAGATCATTCGGGCCTTTGAAATATCAGTTAGACATTGTTTGAGTCTTTATTGAATTGAAAATTGCGCCGCTCGTTAATTTAGACTCCTGAGTTTGGATAGTGAATTGCGCAGGTGCTGACTGAATTCCGCAGATACCTAGCTAAATGGAAAAATTTAGGACGGAGTCGCCGATTGCTCGTGATCTTCAATATGAATCTCAAGGCATTCTTTGCACATCGGCAGCAAACAGGGCTCTAATCATATTATAACCAGCTAGGCAGAAGTGCTCAATATGCTACCCCGAGTGGTAATGGCATTTGAAATTGCAACTCATTTAAATAAATCAAGTTGAGTAATAGCTGTGGCAGCACCCAGTGCCGTTTGATCCCTTCCCTCGGGCCAAGAATATCCTTTTGCGACAACTCATAGGCTCCTACTCTCTAAATTACTAGAGTGGCAGGGTGATGTTAAGCTGCAAATTGAAATGTAATCCGGCGAGTTTAGCTCTGACCATCTCGACTGCCTAGCAATCTCCGAAATTAAACTCTATGAATCTGCCTATCCTGACAATAAAAGTTTAGAAGTTTTCAACTAGGACTAGGCTCTCAAGCAATTCAAAAAGCAGGCCTGATGGGATCACTCTCTAGTCATCGCTAATCTACAGCAGCACAAGCCATAGTTAACGCAGACTTGACTTGAGGATGTCGTTGTACCTGAGAGAGTTTCTGAACAGTCTACTGATTAGCTTGTGGTAGGCAGCCTAGTTATAAAATCCGCGGCAATGCTAGTGCAGGTTGACAGCTGCAAGTAAATTAGCTGATCGCATAATAAAATTATTGGATCTTGAGAATAATTAATAATTCATAACTTGAGTAGCTCGATCACTTCATTGAACCAACTCATGTCCTCATTCCAGATAAACCCTGCGTGACCCAACCTTAAAATCTTCATACTCCGGTCTTTAGACCCTGTCAGTTAGTTGAAGAGTCGGTCGGCATCCTTAGTATCTGCTAGTTTATCTTGGGAGCCCACAAACAAATGCACGGGGATATCAATATCTTCAAGCCTGTAGCGAGGCGGTTCAGCCTGCCCGTACTTCTTTATGTTTTATTGAACTCCATAGTCATATTTCCTGAACTCAGGCTTAAGAATCATCTGGTTCCAATGCATTAAATTCATAAGTGAGGTGCCGGCTGGAAAATGGCCTACAATATCAGGGAGAGCCTTTTTGTTTAATTGGTTTGGGTCGTCATCACTGATTGTTTGAATAATCTTTAAACAAATATGAGGGGCTGTTTTGCAAATTTAGGCTGAAAATAAGGGTTGCCCTTTTAAAGGCATTAGCATTTTCTGAACCTGTATTTATTGAAGAATATTTAACAATTGGCCGAGTGGGTGCTTGAAGAGAACGGACCTTTCGTTTGTAATGTAGGTTACAGGTCCCAATGCTATAAATTTCCCAATGTTGGATCGAACTTGATCAATCTTAAGACTGAGAGCAGCAAACATTATGGTAGTACCCTGGCTGTGACCTACATAGTTGATTTTCTAGCTTGTTTTTTAATTGATATAGCTAAAGGCTGCTGGCAAGTCTAATTCAGCCATGTGCATATAGGAGAAGTTCCAATGCTGTTTTACAATATTGTATTTATTGCCTCTGGAATTGCCTACCCACACATCAAATCCTTAGTTCGCCAGAAGGAAGGCTGGAGCTTTGCTTTATTCATTTACGATCCAAGTGTCTGCAGAGTCAACCAGACCGTGATGCATAAGGACTACAGGTAAGCCTGCCGTAAAGTTGGTGTTTTTCTTTTGAATCCTAAAGTAGGTGAGATTGAGTCCGTCGGCAGTGGGAATATGATGAGTTTAAACAGGATAAGCCAGCCTTTTGCAGAACTCGGGGAAGGGGAGACTGTGTTTGTAGGCGAGGAGGAATTGCATAAGATTCATAATGAATATATAAACAAAGCTACTTAAATGATTTTTATTACTTGAATGTTTCAATATGGGCCTTTCAGCAATCTATTCAAAATCCAGCCACCTAATTTCAAAAGCCCTGAAAAGCGCTTGGCAGGAGTCCTTGATTAGATTGTCATTGATTTCAAAGTAAACCACAGGAAAACCAACGTGTTAAAGAAAAAGCCCAGGATCAGATACGAACTGCTCAACAATGATGACCGAGGAAAGGCCTTTCTGCTGAGCCTATAAGGCAATATTCCAGAAGATTTATATAAGATCATAAAAAAGTTTTGGGGCGAGAATTGCGAGAGGCCACAATTGAGTTGGGAGGAAAGGTTACTCTGCCACATTCTTTAGCTTTAGAATCCAAATATAAGATTAGTCTAGAAATACTATAACTAAAAGACCAGTAATTCAGGTTTCGATTTGCTCGTCAAGAAAAGACTCAACCTCCTTAAGTAATCTCTATCCCCCCTTCAAATTTATCATCTAGCTGATGCACTATTTTGGCATAGACGAATTGTCAAAAATTAGAAGAAGATAGCAGAAGGGCTGATCTCTCAGCTGTTCAAAACTTGCGATAAAATTTCTCTGCTCAAATTGGTACTTTTGTGTGGGTAAGGTTTGAATCCAAATTTATTTTATCAAGTCTATAGATCAATAAGGAGTTGTCCAATAAGCATAATGATCCTGCGCTCAGCTTGTCCTCTGCAGTTCGAGGACAATGGAGAGGCAAAGAGAGACTTTAATGAGATATTGAAGGACAATAATAAATGACTATTGTAATCATAATTTATTGCTCTGTTTAATAACTTACCCAGCCTGGTAGTAACTCGCGTACGTAGACTCCATGTGATCCCACATTTAAAGTGCTTTAAACTATTGATAAAGAAACTATGATAGCATTTTCATAATTTGTTAATAACCTAACTAATACAAAGACTGAAGTATTCTGCTCATCCTCAGACGGTTGTGAGTACACCTTATAAAGCAGTGTTCAAACCTTGTTTTAATGTCTGCATTACCTTCCATCCCCTTTTCATTATATTTAAACCCAAAAAATTAGCCCATCAACTTGAGGCCTTTGAGATAATTCTATCTAGCTTCTCGATCATGTTTAATCAATCCTATTTAATCCTCAGTGAGTGGAAACGAATGTACATTAAAAGCAGATTTTCGTTTGGTCGGAAAAAGCCATTGGATATATGCGTGACTAATTTACAGCTGTTAGCTATCCCACTGCAATATATCGAAAATTGTGGCTCTGTAGGCAGGAATAGCAAGCTATCCTTTGAGAAAGCGTAGGTTGAAACAAGTTTAATTGATGGCAGGTACATCTATTGCTTATGCTTTATTACCCAAAAACTAAAATGTGGATCCCATATTTAATATAAATTCAATGTCCTTTGAAGATGCTTATCAATAGTTGATTTAGAGATTTATTAAGCCGAATTAGTATTAATTTATTGCATTTGATAAATGATCTATCCTAGAACACCATCCAATGACAAGTCAACAAGCTACTTTTATGATTTCTGCTACTTACCATTGCATTATCACTGACTTACCAAGCCAGAATCAAGAATGAATTACTTTATCTATTGCAGCACAATCATGATCAGTATTATGTAAACAGTTGTTAAAGGAAGGCTTATTCATTAAAATAGTAAGTCTAATAACTACCATAAATGTTTGAGTTCAAACTCATCTTCATTAAAGCAACATAGACTCTAGTTTAAAAATATTGAATATTCATAGGCCCACATTGCTTTAGAGATTGATGGCTCGGTCCATTAGTATTTAACCTGCTCTTTACAATTTCAAAAGCTCTTCGGAAGTCTGTTTTACTTGTATGTCGAGATAATCCAGTTCGTTCCTTTCCAATCGAAGCTGGAGCTGCATGGCCTCGCCCAGACTGGATAGACTGTCTTGAAGATGCTTGGATAAGTCAGAGATCCCGTCGACAGTTATTTTTTATATTTCTATCAATCGCTGATCGATCTAGAGATTTGCCTTCCTCCTCTTGTCGAACTCCTTTTTAAACCTCTGGATGGATAGCTCTACGAACTCAACTTGGTCCTTGACTGTGACGTTTAGTCCGGAGCTTGATAGGTATTCTGTCATTAATTAATTGTATTCGACTCCATCAATTATAATGAATACTGCAGTATTTCTCTACGATGATGAGGGATAAGATGAAGTTTAGTAATCTCATCAAGCTATGCCGCCAGGCACTGTTGCCTCTTAGTCATTCGTCCCCAACGTATACTTCAATGGTGCAAAGCGAACCTTGATAGTTGGCGATCTTAACAGATTCATCTTCTAGCCTCTACCGTTCGGACTGATCCTCTCTTGCACGGTGAGCAGGATAAGCAAAGGGTTCATATCCAGCTAAATACATTTTTAGTGTTGTCTGCAGAACTAAAAGAAAAAGATTCTGATCTGCAAGCCCATAGACAGTCTTAGCAAAGCCTGGAAGTTGATAACCACGAAAAAGAACTCCACTGAGTAGATACACATCGCCACTCTGCACTCGAACTTCATTGGCACCAAGTTCTCCTTAGTCAGGGAGAAAAACGGCAACAAATTCTAGCTAGCCACTGTTAAATTCTAGTCCAACTTCCTTGGCCTTGGACCGAGGAAGCTGTGCGTGTTTATCCCAACTTTGAACGAGAAAGACGTTGCAATTTAATACCCCTTTTAAAATGATTAGAACCTGGCAGAGAAATTCAAAGACTCGGGAGGCTTCATTCGAAAGTTCGTTAATAAGGAGCCTTAATTCGACTAGGCTACCGGAAAGTATCATCTTGATTTTTACGGCAGGGCTAAGATTGCAAGCACCAAAAATTTTATTCTGAAGCTCGAAGACACGCTTAAGTATGAGAGCCTTCTTTTCGGAAAGATCACTAAGGATCGATTCGTAATGGACGTGAAATACCCGTTTAGCCTGATCCAAGCCTTCTCAGTGTGCCTTTCCAGCGTCATAAAGAAGTTTGCAGTTTAATGATTATAATGCATAGGCTGCTCTTAAGTCATTCCAATTTCTATTGAATTTATTATCTCTATGAGCAAAAAACTGCAGACTGAGATTGCAGGCGTGATCAACAAATTCAGAGCCAGCAAGAAGCCAGTCGACTAGCAGGAGGCCATTCGAATGCTGCAGCAACCAATCACCAGACCAGAGGCAGTCTTCTGGCTGAAATCCCATGGGTTTAGCAATCAACAGATTATCGAACAGGGCAATTTCACACGCTCTCCTTAACAATAGTAGCTACTATTTTTGATTTAAGCAGCAATCTGTGAATAATGAATGCATTTACTATTTTCACTGCACTGAATTATTGCATATCCTTTTTAAAGAACCCTCGCAGGCTGGTTCAAGCCCATCACGCAAGAACTCCACTTGGCTTCCAGCCAGTACTAGATAGCCTTATATCTGGATCGCCAGCCTCCCTTGCGATTTGAATTAAAACTTCTTATCCTATTTGATTGCCGTAACGCTCTTTCGTTCATTAGGGAGAATTAGCCAATTTTTATACATGCAAGGCTGGCAATAAAGCCGTTAGTAGCAGTACTCAATTCTGTGTATTCGCAATAATGAAAACTAGCCGTCTTAATAGTTCCATAGGTTGACACTGTAGTGTTTGAGTACGATAAGGAATTGATCTTTGAGGATGTCGATAGCCTCAGTGTCGACTACTGTCTTGCCTAAAGTAAGGACTTGCCCTTTCAAGTCGAGCATAAATAGCTGACGTTTATAAGATACTACTTTCCTTAGTTTGAAATCAAAATACGGGAGGTTAAGTTATGGTCTGCTTTTAAGTCCCTTGAAATTTCCACTAACGACCAAGGCCTCTCTGTAAACAGTCAGCGAAAATATTCTTTCCTCGAATTAGACTGAGCAGCTGGCCTACGTGAGTGAATTGTTATAAGGTATCACTTTGCTACCGTCAACAACATAGACTGTCTAGTCCTGAACAAATATCTAGTTCACAGCAAAGGAGAAGTTTACCTTTTCTACTCGGGAATTAGAGATCTATAAAATATTAATTTCTGTTCTCTTGCGAAGGAGATCAGAGCTGAACAAGAGCACAGAATTTGCTGTTTTACCAAGGAAAGTAATGTTGCTCGAGAAATTCATAGTGCCCACCAACTCAAAAGCGTCTAAGTGATCCTCTCTTGTGGAGATTGACCAGTTTTTAAGTTTCTTTTAGAAAGAGAGAGCTTGACCGACGTAGTGTCTAAAATGTTTTTAGTTTGGATGGATTCGCGGTTAAGGAATTCGGCCTTAGAATATTAAATAGCCATACTTTTATTGATCCTCGTCAGAGAAATTTTTAAAGGCTTATAATTGAGCTTAGGCAGTTTTATCCATTAGTTGTCCTTTGAGCATACACGGCTAATCAGGCTTCTCCGGTTACTATGATTGTAAAGAGAACTATTGCTTGAATGTCTAAGCTTATTGCCTTGTAAGCAGGGAACGTCAAGTCGAGGGCCAAGAGCGCTCCGTGAATAAACTTCTGGTCCATTTTTGGAGCTATGCAGCTATTATTCAGCCCCAAATATATTCTTTTTCTGAGTTAAATAGCAAGCAAATCACTTAATTGCATTATATGAGTTAATTGATGTAAGGATAAACAATACAAGGAGATACTTTGAAAGTATAAGCGATCAAAGGAGATCTAAGTTAGATGTCAGCTTAGTCTGTGGAATCATAACTTTAATAGCAAACTGAGAACAGCCAACATACAGAAATTGTCGCCGAAACCTTCGAAAGCAATATTAGCATTTAAAGACACACATTAAGATAATAAGAAAAGCCATCCATCATTTAAGAAGATAAGCCTGTAAATTCATCAAAAGATGATGATAAGCTGGAAACAGCTCGACCTGCTTAATCTGGTCGGTCTGTCCGGCTAGACTAGTCTGCAAAGAATTAATCTCTTAGATTTTTCAATCTGTAATTTCACAAATGCATGCTAAAAATAAGTCCTTACAATGCTGATATTTAATAAGTGATAGGCTGGGATGACTAAAAATTGGAATACTAGCACTCCTTCATTCAATGGCTATTTCCAACCAAATAGCCGTCCAGTGTCAATTATAGATCTTATCCATTCACTGAGGAAGAAATATAAGCTTTTAAAAAGGACAGTGAGGCCCTCAAGAACTACAGGAAGGGGATGTAAAGGATTGCCAGGTTTTTCGGATTTAGATTCGAAAAAGGAGGAGTTGTTGCCTAAGAAAACATAGAAGATAGATTCCGCTAATGTTTTATTTTAAATACACACAACCGATTGAGGATGAGCAGAATTCTCCAGTCGCTGTTCGAGACGGGCCACGTCTAGCACATGAAAAGCATCTCCCTGTTCTTGGGATAGTAATTCAAACGGCAGGGAATTTGGGGTCGGCTGAAGGACACATATGATTAGTACTACCACTTCTAGAAAGTGGAGGCTCTGAGCAGGAAATAGCATCGGCGCAGGTGGTTATGACTGGAATAATTGGATCGTCCGTAGCTGCTGCCTTAGTTTAATTTCCCGTTAGAATAAAATGGATTAGAGTAGGGGATCATTGGCTAGAACTCAGATCTAGTTTTACGTTTCGTAAATTGCCAAAAGAGACCACCGCATTCAGCAACTCCAAGCCGCCCTCTAAGCCCTCAAGCAATAGAAGACCAAGTCCGATGTCTCTGCAATGGCAGTTGAGCTCAAGCTTCAAAAATAGCAGAACGCCATCCTAAAGCAATAGCTAGACCTGCTCTAGGAGTAGGCGCAAGCCAGAATCTCCTAAAAAATAAACCGGATTCAGGACCTAGAAAAGGACCTTGCCTACCTCCGTAAAAGAATTCAATAAGTTGAAATAGCATCAATAAGGTCACCGTCAACTTAGCCATTGGTTTAACTGAATTCAAATCACAAGATAAATGACTTTAGAATTGATAAAGCAAAAGTGCTAACTCACAACTCCAATTCCAATTCTCAAAATAACAACCTCCGCCAACAGCCCAAGAAGAAATAGACCTTCAAACCCGCAGACCGAGTCCAGAGAAAATACTCCTTCAACGTATCCAGTCTGGGCACCTAGAACACTCCCTCCCGAGAGCGGCTCAAGACCTAGGCAGGGAACTGCAAGTAGCTCAAAAAGAAGTAAAAGTCATACTGCATAATCTTAAAGAAACATTCAATGGAGTGTGCCCGCAAAGTAGACGACAGTTTCTTAAAAAGACCTTTCAAGTGAGTTATCAACCCTTAAAATGGTAGTCCGAATCGTCTGACATTATAATCATTTTGAGCGGACTATGACAGGCCGAGTATCTGGTTGAGCCTAGCTTGACTTCGTAACCGGCCCATAGCAAAAGTCTGTCTATCTACGTCGTTTAGACAGCCAACATTAATTTTATGATACTCGCTTTGGTTGTCCTTGCCAGGTCAGATGTCGTCAACGACGGTGTCTATCAAGTCAAACTTTCCGAATGCCAATAGACGAATTGCTGCCTCTCCGCCAACCCGAACAAAACCTACGGGGCTGAAGGACATTATATTACTGTGGACAGATGCAACACTGCTGAATCAACTTGGATCATCAAGAATTACACGATTCAGAATCTTCGCTTTGCAGGGGCCTGTCTAGAGCTCCCCAACGCCAATATCAACGTCTGGATTGATGTAGGAATTTACTCCTGCTCTATAACCAGTACGGGCACTTGGTATTTCCATAAGGACGGGAAGTAGTCGTATCTAATTTCACCTGACCGTAACCACAACCTTAATGTATTCGGAAGTCAAGGTGTGAATAGCCACTTAGTGCTCTTCGACAGTTTCGGTGTGAGGTGGGAATTGGCATAAGTAAAAAATGAATGATCACACAATCATCCTCGCCAGAACTGACGAGATTAGCCTCCGCTCTCCCTTGATCTTTAGCGTAACGATTACCGATTAAACATTTGCCCGTCTTTTCCGATTCTGGCTCGCTCCTTCGTCTTGCGTGAATGGTCTCGGTGTTTTGTGCTAAGATTGAGATCAACTCTTGGAGGATAAGACAGTCCGAAATTTTTAGCAACTTTGGCTAGGTCTAGATTGCCGACTTCAAAGACTGTTTTGATAGAGTGAGTAGCATATGCATGCAAGCAAGATCGATAAGCCTCAATGGCCTAATTCCTCAGATATTTATTACTGTCGACCATCTTTTAGAGTTGCTCCTGAACATTAGCAAGTTTCTATTAAGGGAATTAGTATTAGTTGAGAACTACCTTGGCTTGAAGCAAAAAGTCGAGATACCCGCGCTACTACTCTATCAAAATCAGTAAAGCTTTACCAGTTGAGTTGAACCCGCGACAAGTCCTCCCCACTCTGTGAATGTACTCTTTGGTGTCGTCTGGGGGGTCGAACTGAACGATCCAATCCACTTTGGGGATGTCGAGCCCTCTAGCAGCTACATCAGTGCAAAGCAGCGCTCCAGCCTCGATATTATTGAATTCGTAGAAAGTGTTGATGCGCTTCTGCTGCTTCTGGCGGCCATGTATGGAGAGGACGGGCAAGTCGACATAATTGAAGAGGTCTGCATGGAACTTAACAGAGTTGCAAGAGGAGAAGAAGACCATGATTTTTTTCTTATTATATTTTTTAAGGAAGGTGTAAAGGAGCCTGAACTTTGATTCTAAAGATACAATGACGAAACCTTGTTCAAGCTTCTAGACAGTGGTTCTTAGTGCTAGGTCATCCACTCCTATGTAAATCGGGTTCTTCAGGGACAACTTGGCCAGGTCCTACACCTTCTTGGTCTGTGTGGCTGAAAAGAGCATAGTCTGTCGCTATTTCGGCAACATTGCCAAGATCTGGCTCATTTACTATTAAAACCCTATCTTCAGGATGGCGTCTGCTTCGTCTATTATTAGAGCCAACAGATTGTGATAGAGAAAGCCTCTAGTGTTATGCATGTGGTCCAGAAGTCGGCCTGGAGTGCAGATCAGAATGTTCACTCCTTTTTAAAGCTTTCCAGCCTAGAATTTTCTTTAGTTGCCACCGATGATCAGCCCGCAGGATTTGCTATGAAAGGTGAGCAGACTCTTGCAGACGTCAAATATCTGAGTGGCCAGCTCCCTTGTGGGACTGATGACAATGACTCCAGTTCCGTTTTTTTGAGTAAAATTCGCTTTATAGATGAGCTAGATTGCGGGAATAAGGAAAGCTAGAGTTTTGCCTGAACCAGTCTTGGCAGCCCCTAAAACATCCCTGCCTTTAAGCAGGATAGGGATGGTCCTGCTCTGGATATGTGAGAGTCGTTCGAATTTAAGCACTTCTTTGACAGCTCGTTTAGTGAGGTCTGAAATCTCAAGCTGATCGACAAAAGTGTCCGAGAAATACCAAGAAGTGTCCTACTCCTTCAAGTCGGATATCCTCAACTCCATAAATAATAAATAAAGAAAATCAAGGGCGAGGCATCTGCTGCCGATTGAGTTAGTAGTTCGGGTCGCAGGATTATAATTAGTGCCGGCAGATAGGGCATGTATTCTTTATTGATAGCCAGCGCAAAATGCATTACTTGTGGAAAAAATGTTAGCACGGAAGTATCAATCCTTTGCCACCCTCTTAGCCGCACACTCCGCACTCTCCTTCTTACTTTTACTTTAGTGAGTCGATGGCCCGTTGGCTGGCTGGAGGGTTACGTGCCAGTCTATGCGACTGCCTTTAAAGTAGATTCATCAGATTAAGCTAAATGCGTTGGATGTAGTCCCTGTTGAAAGTCATGAAATTCCTTGTAAAGGTGGAAATTTAAGGCATCATCCCTCCGAACGTTGGGATGAGCTGAGGTCGCACACTAGGCCTGGTCCCTGATTAGCCGATTTGGTAGGGGACGAACGCTTCGCTTGCCGGAGAGTACTCCTCCATTACTTATGATTTGCAGAATGGACAAGGCCCGTATTCAGTCAAGGAGGATTTTTTGGAACACTTGAAGCACCAATAATCAGTCATAACAATTCGATTTTCAAAATTAAATGCAGGATCTGGTCCACCACCTTGACTTGCTTAAAAAGCGGTTTGTAGAAATGCATGCGCACCGCAAATGCACTTATTTCATCAAGGAAGACCTCTAGCAGGCCAACCTGCAAAACAATAATCCAGGAATATTTCTCCAGCTATTCAACTATTGCCTTATTGACTACTCGCGCGCTCTTTACATGGAGGTCATCAACGAGAGTGTCACAATCAAGCTACTTAACGATCGCCAATTCGTCTAAGAGTCATTTAAAATACTTGAAAGAGTTTTTCACCTGCACCCGGCACTTAGCACTGACCAATTCCTGACAAACCGTTACCTGTCAGAGAAAGTTTCCCTATTGGCCTAGGTCGCAGGCTTTGCCATCTAGTTCTAAAGGAAGGACAAATAGAAAAAGAAGTCAAAGAAGGCTGCCACCCATTCCCAAATCCCTTTTTAAGAAGAGACGCCACTTAAGGTCGAAGTTAGACCGGTCAGATTAGTCGACTAACCTCTTCCCATGCCGAAAAGCCAATTTCCGCCTCCTACTAAACTGATCATCGAAAATCACTATTAGTAGGAGCCTCAAATGTCAGCAGATAAATATCCCCGCCCTGTCAAACTGACAGTGCCGCAGCCTTCGAAGAGCGTCGATGTTGAATAGATTAAATAGCTGGTTGAATCGGTGAGCGACGGACTTAGTTAGCTGGTAGACAAGTTCGATCAGCTCCAAAGGGAAGTTCGAGAAGGCCTGGCGAGCCTGGGGAGCCGCGTCGACCGAATTTAGAGAAGGCTTGCTGCCTAATGAGAGTTCCTATTTATGTAAGCTAATTTACTAAAGGATCTTAACGCCCCCTCTGCTTTGAAAGAGTGCGCCTTGCATCATGTACACTCCTTCGATCACCTGCTCAACCACGGGCTTATTCAATTACCACAATACATTGCCCCAGTTCATATCTTCAATGAGAAGTTGCCTTTCAAGCTTTGCGTGCTCTCCATCAACTCGCTCAGAGTCGGCAAGCCACTAAAACCGGAAGACATCACAGCTAGCGACCAGCGCATCTTTCCGACTGAAGCAAGACTGGCCGGACGAACTTACGGGGCACCTCTGTTCGTTTAGTTCGTAGTTGAAATGGACGGAGAGCAGCAAAATGTCTCAATAAACTGTGGGAATATCCCCATTATGGTAAGAAGCCAAGCCTGCCACCTTTACGGATTGGAGCCTACTTAGTTGATAGAGCACGGGGAGGATTCCAACTAGTTCGGCGGCTACTTTATCATCAACGGAAACGAGAAGGTCGTTAGGATGCTGATAATGCAGAAGCAAAACTACCCCGTCGCGTTCACTCGCAATACCTACTGCAATAAGGGAGCGGGGTTCACCATGTTCGCCGTCCAATGCCGCTGCGTGCGATAAGATTTCCACGCCAAAACCATAACTCTACACTACATCAATGACGGCAATATCACATTACGATTGCTTTATCGTAAACAGTAATTTCTAATCCCTCTGATCGTAATCATAAGGGCCCTGGAGGAGATAAGCGACCTTTCATTTCGCAACAAGCTACTCAGAGGCAGGTAGAACCGCAGTGACCTACTCGACAAAGTTGAGATCATTCTCAACTGGGCCACCCAAAATTCTTTGTCCACCTCCCGATCCTGTCTTTAGTACATTGGCTCCAATTTCCGATCAGTACTAGGACTCACATCAGTTGTGAGCGATCGCGACGCCGGCTAAATCTTCCTGAATTAAAATATCTGTGTACACTTAAAAGAAGGGCCCGAAAAAGTCGATTTCCTGATTCTGATGGTTGATAAGCTCTTTGCACTGGTCTCCAATGAGATCGATGTGGATAACCTCGATTCACTCAATAACCATTAGGTTCTCCTAGGGGGCCATCTCTACCAAATGGTGCTCAAGGAGCTGCTTTAAAATTTGCTGCAGATAGTCAGAGCAAAGTATCTGAAAGACGCCTCTAAAAAGGATAGTAAGCTCAGAGATATCTCATATTTCAAGAAGACAGTGTAGGGTAGCTTGAACATAGGGTCCAAACTAAGCAGCTTCCTATCAACGGGGACTATCAGGTCTCAGAGCGGACTGGACCTGCAGCAGGACAAAGGCTTTGTGGTGATCGCAGATAAACTTAATAACTATAGGTTCCTGTCGCATTTCAGATCGATCCACAGAGGCTCCTACTTCGCAGAGATGAAGACCACCACAGTTAGAAAGCTTCGGCCTTAAAGTTATGGCTTCTTGTGTCCTGTTCATACGCCTGACGGGGCTCCGTGCGGACTGCTTAGTCATATCACCATCAATTGCAGACCCCTAACAAGTCCTATCAAATATGACCTTGGCGAGCTAAAGCTAGCTCTGTGTTCACTGGGAATGGTTGAATTAAGGGCTGGTCTTTGGTTTCCTTCTAGCATGATCCCATGCCTATTGGACGGAAAAGTAATTGGATACGTGCTTTAAGAGCAGGCAGATTCCTTCGCTTCCTCACTTCGACACCAGAAAGTCGTCGGAAAAGGCGTACCCAAAATGTTGGAAATCGCCTACTTGCGGAGACTGGGTAACCCGAAGACTCCCGTGTACCCGATGATATTCCTCGGCACTACAGCAGGCCGCTTCACTAGGCCAGTCAAGTACCTTCCGTTAGATTAGACATAGTTCATTTCTCCTCTGGAGCAGATGTTCTTGCGGATAACGAATTTGCCTGAACCAGTTAGCTTCCACTCGGAACTAAACATAAGCAACATCCTTTCGATTCTGCCGCACAACATTCCCTTCTTGAACCATAATCAATCTCCAAGGAACATGTATCAATGCCAGATGAATAAGCAGACCCTTGGCTCTGCACTGCTCAATTATCCTTATCGGGCCGACAATAAAATTTACAGAATCTTGGTTAGCCAACTTCCGATAGTAAGGACCAAGATATACTAATAATTCGGACTGAATTTCTACGGTAGCGGAGTCAACGCAGTCGTGGCAGTGCTTAGCTACACAGGATATGACATGGAGGATGCCATGATCATAAACAAAAGCAGCTGGTAGCGAGGACTCGGCGCGGGCCTAGTCTATAAGACTCTGACTAATTAGTTCATAAAAAACGGGAAATAGGTCCTGCACTTTTATAAAGACGCTCCTGATAAGATAAAGAGGGATTTCGAGATGCCAGAGGGACTTGACGAGGATGGACTCTGCAGGATAGGCACTCAACTTAGGAAGAGGAGTCCTCTTGCTGTCCTCTATGACATCACCAAGGAGTCTCTTAAGGTTGTTTACAACAAGTAAACTTAGCCCTGCAAGCTTGACCAACTCAACTTGGTCTCGAATAGCCTCAACCAAGCCTAGAAACTGGTCGTCAAACTCAGGTTCGACAGAAGGGGAGTCATTGGAGATAAGTTTTCATCTCGGCATGGTCAGAAAGGTGTACTCTCCTTGCTCTACCCCAGCTAGAACATGCCCTTCACCGAAAATGGCATAGTCCCTGACATCATCATAAACCCCCACGCCTTCCCCTCGAGGATGACTATCGGCATGCTTCTTGAGTCACTAGTTGCCAAGACCTATGCCATCCAGGGCAAGCAGTTTGTGTATTAACATTGGCAGGAGTATTAGCAGGATAAAATTGTCGAGCATTTTGGAAACAGGCTACTTCAGCATGGCTTCAAGAAGACGGGCTCGGAAATGATGCATTCAGGAATTACTGGAGTACCTTTTGAGGCTGAAATTTTTATCGGAGTGGTGTACTACCAGAGGCTTCGTCACATGGTGTCAGACAAATCCCAAGCAAGAGCGACAGGGCCCTGCGATATCCTAACTCAGCAGCCGCTCAAAGGCCGCAAAAAAGGAGGCGGAATAAGAGTAGGATAGATGTAGAGAGACGCGTTTCTATCTCACGGTCTCAGCTTCGCAATTCATTAAAGGCTTTTCAAGAGTTCAGACTACTCAGAGGGAGCAGTCTGCCGCAAGTGCGGAAGCATCATCTCTTGCTACATCAGGAAAAAGAAGCTATCCGGCTCCATGCTGAAGGAAGTCAACAAAAAGGAGATGCGATGTCAATGCGGAGGTCAATGTTAACTGGTCGCCATGCCCTTCGTGCTTCGATACCTTGCCAACGAACTCGCAGTCATGGGCGTGGCAATGAAATTCCACCTGGAGTGAATGGATAAAAATATATCAATCATGACCTTCGTCTGGAGAGTCGACTTGCATGGACCTGTACTAGTTCTAGAAAGCCAGAGCGCAACACCAAGAGTCTAGGTTGTCAAGGACAAACGAGCCGTATGGCATTAACGACTACCACCTGCCTGTCCGCACATTCAGCTTTTCTCCATTGTAATTATTTCCCCCAATAGCATAGAATTAACCTTTGTACTTTATCACTTTATTCCTCAAGTCCCTGCCCTAACTCATCAGCGCGATCTCCGTGAACTAGTTTGTACTCACATTGAAGCGCATCACCTCGTGGCTGAAGCCTTGGTTGTAGCCCCCTCCTAAGATTATGATCTAGTTCGACTTGTAGGACATAGCTGCGCTGTTTGAAAGCGCCTGCTTGAGTTCAGTGGTCAAGACAGTCCATATTCCCGTGCTTACGTCGTAAAACTCAATCGACTTCATCCGCTCCCTCCCATCAAACCCTCCGAAAATGTAAATGTAGCGGTCAGACACAGCAGCAGCCGCGAAAGCACATCTCGGGAAATTGACATCTCCAGTTCTGACCCATTAGTCCTTAGCAAGACTGTATTTCTAGCAGCTGAAATTCATCGACTTATTTTTCCCGTCGTACCCAGATATTACGTAGATGTGTCCAGACAAATAGACACAGGAGTGCTCCTTCCTGCAGTGGAGCATTGATTTCCTTTGGCTGATCTTGGTCTTATCGCTGAAGCAGACTAGATACACTGAGTTGCTAGCGCCACCTCCAGTTATCAATATCTCACCTGTTGGGAAGCTAGCAGCAGCCGAGTAGTAATTCAGTTAGTGCGTGAATGTGGTCGAAGTCGGCAGGGACACATAGAACCAATTCTGCTTCTCTATATCATAGAAGAGCAGCTTTCTCCTTTACCCGAAGAAACAGATTTTAGGGCGGACTAGGATCCTATACTGACCTAGGTTCTAGAGCTCGCTTGTGAGGTCTTTCTAGAAGGTCACTGTCGGGAGGTCAATCTCGAATTAGCTGAACTTGAATTGCTCTTTTAGCTTATCCTGGGCTTGGTGGATATGCGTTTAAAACTCGCTGAGCTGCTCAGAATTCTTAATGACCTTGGTTCTGCTTAATTTTTCTTCGCAAATTTGTAGCTGCCTTTCGTCTTCCTCCAGATCCTTGAGGAAGGTTATGAGTTTATTTTAGACCTTGCAGATAGATTCAAGCTATTTGTCGTAGTAATTTTATATTTAAAACTTGAGGAGCTAGCGACGTTTATTTAAAATTAATATCAGCTTGTCGAATTAGCCGTCGAGGTTGGCCTGTTCGCTCAGCAAAGACGCCTTCAGCGACATCTTTGCCTTTTAGTGCTACTCGAGAATGAGACTGGCTTCCTGCCGTTTTTCTAAGATGCCTTTGAAAGAGTTGCTGACCTTCTACTTGAGGAGAGGGACGGAGTACTCTTGCTTGATGAAGTGGTGTCCAGAGTGGTGCACTATACATTAAATGCAGAAATAAACACCCTAATCCTCGCAGAAAAACTGTTGGGGCTCTTTATGCTAAGCACAAAATTGTAGTTTTTCCCTTTTCTCACGGTGTTTGGAGGCAATCTAGGAAGCCACGTAGTTCTTACTGAAATCAGCCGCCTTGAATTTCGGTTCGTGGACGAATCTGCAGAAGTGGCACGTCACTCCTCCTTTCTTCTTGTAAACTATGTTTATGCACTATTAGCAAATAGTATGTCCGCAGTGCAAGTTTCTAGGAATTTTAAGCTGCTCGTCGTAGACCTACATGCATACAGGACATTCCATTTTAATTATCAACGAGTTCACTGCTTAATGCACGCCTATCGCATCTACAACGCATTTAGGCAAGGGCTGGACACTTTGGACGCGCGAATTACAAGGATTTAATAAGCTTCAAGCAGTTTTGTCAAAGCAGTTCTCAATCGAGATCCGTATCGCACTAAAATGTCTCTAAATAAACTTAACAGCACTCAACTCCCATCTTTGACACCCACTTCCAGACTCGATCGGGTGCTATCTGACTCCCCGGGCTTCTAGAAACACTATTTTCAGTAGATTGACAATACTCGTAAATACATCCGTTGTCATCGAGTAAAATAGCAAATCAAGAAGAAAAAAGGAAAGTAAATCCGCCGTCTCGAAGACAAGAATTTCGTGTGGATCGAAGTACGCTAGGGCGGGACAACCACCACAAAAAAATATCGAAAACACTGATTTTTAATATGGAAACTTAATACTATTTTAGAAAAGTGCTGGAAATTAACAAAGCGCTCGGAGGGGCCCTTTTCTACTAATACTCCTAGCTTAAGGACGATTTCACGCTCAATCAGGACGATATCATAGCACAATTCAACCACATCCGATAAGACATCACGGTTCGCGCACAGAAGAGAGGCGCTGAGGCAGTGCGAATGGATTTTGACCTAAATAAACGCTTGGACACGATCGATAGGATGCTTAAAAAAATGCGAGGACAGATCGCCTAGATGAGAGAGGCAGGTCGGAAATCATAACTTGAACTGATTTAACAGAGGACCAAAATTTATGAGAGCCTGATGACCCAATTCAAGGAACTTAAGAATTTGCTCAATTCAGCCCAGTAGCAGCATAAGTCTGATAAGCGAATCGAAACCATCACTGACGCCAGAGCGATTTCTTTGCTCGACAAGGTCAACCCCTCCAACCCTGCCAGCAGAAGAAATATAGCTAATTCAGAAATCACCGAGTAAGAAAAACTGGCCTTAGAAAGGTGGCGATAAAACGATAAGATTATAGACGGTAAGATTGTGGAGGTGACGGACGGACTGGATAGTTGGCTGCAAAAGGCGAAGGCCGCCGGATAGCTGATAAATCAGACAACGGATAAGATAACTTCATTAACCAAGTAGGTAGATTAAACAAACGTGAAGCTCAACGACTCGAACATGAAGCTGAAAGGACTCATCTAAAAATACAGAGCTCCTCACAAATTTTGCATCGATGTAGCATTGGTCATAATCCTCATAACTCTCATTGTCTTCATAGTAAAATTTGCGAAAAAGTGAATCAGTAAATCACATGGGCATGCCCTTTATAACTGAGTTGATCCGCTCCTTTATCCGCTCGATGTTGCCAAGCAAGTTGCTAGTCTTTACGTTCCGGGTCTGGCTGTTCTCCTTCAGATTTCGGATCTGATCATCTAACTTCCTTAATTCTTAATCTTTATCGAAGTTCCTGCCAAGTCCTTTCAAGGATTCTTTTAAATTTTATTTGGGGTTGGCTTAGCGAAGGTTGGTGTTGGCCTAACGGAGAGGAGTAGTCTTGGCGTAGTAGGAGTTTTCCCTCTGTACACTGGTCGGTTTATTTTCTGTCTTTTTGTACAGATATTTTTCCTTAATCTTTTAAATTTAAAGCTTCCTGGCAGATTCGGGGTTACGCTGGACTGACTCAGTGCGCATGGAGGAGTCAGCAGTCCAGAGTTACTTCAAAGGCTATTCAAAAGGCTTAAGACTGCATTTTAGATTTTAAACTCTGGAGTTACATCTTGCGACTTTAGGTGGTTAGTTTATCTTCAGGATGTTCTATACCGAGAGCTCCTCGATGAATCGTGGCTGGCCCTTCCCTTTAAGAGAGCTGCAGCCCATGGAGCTTCCGGAGAAGGAGTTGCGCTTGAGGGGCAGCTGGTTGGGAGTCTGCCTCTGATTGTAGAGGGCCAAGTATTGCTAGTAGGCTCTGGAGATTTCTTGACCTTTGTTTGGACTGGAGACGCAGCTAGCAATATCAGTCATATTAAATTATTTATAAAATTATTTGATGGACTTTGTTATATCAAAGAAGTCATAGCTGGACGGCTGCGATATCAAATCTTTTTCCAAACTGTCCAAGCGGTTGCTCTTCAGGACCATCAAGCCCATCAAAAATTGGATGCAGCTACTAGTCGATCTCCTCGAGGAAGAACAGTAATAGGAGCGCTGCGACTCCTTAGAAATTGAGGAAAACTTCAGTTTCAAGAAGCGATCTAGCAAATTGAATGAGTTTATCCAACGAGTTAACAACCAGACGCACCTATTTGACATGTGTCATCGTTCAGATCTGATCGCAAGGAGCAAAAGGCTTAAACTGCTGATCTTGTAGTACCCTGAGAAGATTCCCCCAAATCTTAAGGCCTACCACTACCTTGCATTCAAAAATCACAAATATGTTTATCTGGTGTACCTAGATAAAAGCCCGCCTCTCAATCCAGACAGATTTCTCTTCTAAGAAGATGAAATTTCCAAGCAGCCCTTCATCAGCACTGACGACAACTAGTCCAGGTAAAAGCCGAGACACGATAGTTCCATTTTCGCCGCCTTGCCCAGGAAAAGTGGGTTTTTGGCAAAAAAATAAACGCTTTTCAACAGCTAGTCTGAGGACTAGCTAGTACCATAAATGCCCTTTAATTCTAATAAAAACTATTGGAAAACGTCAAGATAGCGGCTGATAGAATAGAGAAGGTATGATTACTCACGGAACAACTACTGCCTCCACTGCATGCAGCCAAACTACACGCGCAGCAGGCTATGCTCGAAATGTCAGATCAAGGAGCTGGTCGAAAGTCCCCAGAAGCCAAAACACAACTTCTTTTCGAATGACAAGAAATACATCAACAACAAATATAATAGAAAGTATGAAAGTCCTTTAAGGAATTAGATTGGCCAAGGGCTGGCCTCGTGCTTTATCCAGGATTCGAGGTTGAAAGGACTAAGACTTGGAAGCACGTAGCGCGGCGGTAGGCGGTGGCAGGACCGATTTAGTCCTTAGCGTGGAAGAGGCAGGTGGTGAACATTTTCTATGTGCCTTGATTTTGTTTCAAAATTAGGAGGATATGGGCTGAAATTGTTTGATAATCTTTCGTCAATTATTTTCAACAATGGTAAAGCACAACAACGTAGTGCCCAATGTCCACAGGAGGAAGCACTGGCAGCGCAACGTCAGGACCTACCTCAACCAGGCCACTCGCAAGCAGAGAAGGCTGCTGGCCAGGAGGGAGAAGGCTGCTGCCGCTTCTCCAAGGCCTATCGACAAATTAAGGCCGGCAGTCCATTGTCAGACCGTCAGATACAACAGACGCCAAAGATTAGGCAGAGGCTTCACTCTTCAAGAGATCAAGGCTGCAGGACTCAACGCCCTCACTGCCAGATCTTTTGGAATCACTGTTGATCACCGTCGTAAAAACAGGTCGCAGGAAGGCCTCGACACAAACGTTGCCAGGCTTAAGTCCTACTTGAGCAAGCTGGTCGTGTTCCCAAGACATAAAAATGAGGTTAAGGGTGCTCAAAAACACGGGGTGGCTGTTACAGCTTAAGCCAGCAAGGTCGCTACTACCCAGAAGCTGAGCCAAGAGCCAGCTAGAGAGACAGTGTCTGTGGAGTTCGGGACAATAAGCAAAGATATGCTGGCCCCCCTCTACAGAAACGAGGGAAAGCGCAACAAGATCGAGAAAAAACCCAAGAAAAAATGAATCTGAACTCTTTCATACCGCAATTAATCAGAATTATGAAGAGATAGCGTCAGTCTCATGACAAACACGCTTTTCTCACCTAGCTTAAGTTTTCGTTGCCTCTTCGCTCACACTCCCTCTCGTCTAAGCGCATCTAGCTATTCACCTAGCTCATAAGAAAATCTGGAGGCTAAGTTCTCTCACCTTCGGAGAGTACTTTCATAATTATCGAGCCGTAGGGTCTTCCAGCCGATTTGATCCGATACCGGCTGTAACAAGCACTGAAAGGTGCAAAATACCTAAGTAAGAAAGTATTAAAAGCGAAGTACCTGATAGACTGCTTCAAGGAGAATAAAGTTGTGGCTCCGAACGACTACCGAGTCTTTTTCGAGGAAGAGGGCCTGATGAAGTAAGAATAAGAATAAATCTAGTTCTAAAAAACAACTGTTCATAAGAAATTTAGTACTGGCGAAAAAAAATCTTAAAGGAAAAAGCACCTGCCCCTCGTCATCCAGTAGGGCTACCTCGACAGCTAGCCCCACTCTGACGAATCCATCAGTCTAGATGCCCCTCCTCTTAACTAAATTAAGCCTTAATTAGATTACGACAGAAGGAAGCGGCAGGATTAATACTGGAATTCGAAAAAGGACACCTTCATCTGTCAAAAAGGCTCGAAAGGGCCAGCCCTCAACTAGTTTATATGCGATTAGCTTTCCAAACTTGAGAAAATCTATCAAACCGAGAAAGACAAAGGCAGAGCCATCGCATATCGCAAAGCGGTTTCCGCTGTCCGCAGTCTTAAAACATAAATAAGAGATTAGGATGACATCAAATAGCTGCCAGGCATAGGCCCCAAAATCTAGAAGAAGATAATCGAGATCGTCAGGACAGGCAGGCTTTAGAAATTATAAAAATTTAAGCAGCTAGACAAGCACAAGGCTGTATAGTAGCTCACCAGGGTGTGGGGAATTGGCCCTGCAACTGCTCTTTAACTCTTCAATAAAAACATCAACACCATCGAGGATCTTCATAGAAACACTGATATGCTTAATAAAAATCAGCAGTTGGGCCTGAAATACTTGGAAGAATTTGAGCAGCGCATCCCGAGGAGCGAGGTGGCTGAGATCTAGAAGGTGGTGCGAAAGGCTGCTTTGTAACTTAACGGACACATAACTCTGGTGACGTGTGGCTCCTATCGACGGGGAAAATAAAGCTGCGGTGATATCGACATCATAATGACCTAGAAGGATGGCTGTTTTCAAAAAGATTTTTTATTAAAACTTATAAAAAAGTTATAAAAATAGGGACTGCTCACTGATCACTTGTCCATTCCCAAAGGCGGCACGCATTAGTCCATGTCCTATATGGGTGTTGCCAAACTTAAGGACTTGCATCGCAGGATAGATATCAAGCACTACCCCATCCACCAGTATGCCTTCGCCATCTTGTATTTTACTGGCTCGGACATGTTCAACCGCAGTATGAGACTTTTCGCCCGAAAAAAAGGATTTTCATTAAGCGATCACGGTATGGCGCCAGTCTAACGAAAAGGAGGAGATAATAAATGGAAGGGGGCAGACGTGGTCTGCCTGAGCTAATAAGACGTCTTCAAATTTCTAGGACTTGACTACAAGCGACCTTAAGAGCGGTCAGTATGATGATTAACAATATTAATAATTAGCAACTAGCTCTCTGGACGATTACCCAAGTTGGAGGTAGCGGAAGTGCATCAATCGACTATGACGTCATTATTTAACAAGCCTTGCCTGTGAGATTGGTGCAGGGCGTATCTTTTAATTGAAAAATTCTTAATTTATAATGTCGAGGAGAAGGCCGCCAACTCCCGATCCTTAGGAGGAGGAAATGCCTGCCTACGAGGATAATAACGAAGAAATCTGCTTTATTTGTAGGAGTCATGGGCACCTTGTCATTTGTGATAACTGCTTTAGAAGTTACCACCACGGTTGCGTTAAAGGTATCGACCTCGGCAGTGATGACGAGCCCTGGTTCTGTCAGATCTGTTCTCAACTCAATGTGTGCTTCACCTGCAAGAGCCCGGTGCTTTAAGAATAAACTTTAAAAGTTATTTGCACCGTCTGCTACAGGACGGCACACAACAAATGCTACCCAGATATCCCAAGCACAGAGTTCATTTAAGCTATCTTTAAGGATGAAGGAGTCCGAGGTGGCCTGTGCAAACAGTGCAGGTAATTGAATGAGCCACTGGATTTGCTGGAACGTATCTAGCGCGAAGGTCAGAAATATAACATCTTCTGCTATAAAAGTATCTTCGTTACCAGGCTTTTCGACGCTGCACTCATTTGTGATTGCCGAAACCTAAAATAGGGATCAAAACCATAAACTGGTCAGGAGGCCAGACTTGGTGGTTCAGAAAATAGTTGACATTAAATAGTCCAGACCCGATTCACCCAAAAAGTCCTGGGTCAAAGTTATGTGGAGGGAGAAGAGCATTTAAGAGGCGACTTGGTAGAACCTGTGGGTGATCAACAAGCTTTGCACTAAAATAGTCCCTTTCAAATACCAGCGCAGCCTCCAGGAGAGGCTGTAAAATAGATCGAATCTTTAAGAATTCATTAGAAACTAAAGCCATAAGGTAGGCAAGCAGCCCGTCCTGTACAACTACCAAACGGGCCTTGTCTAGTCGATGCTGAAAAAATTCAAGAAAAGGTTAGACTTTTACATAGCTCTCAGCGACCCCTTGGGCGGTCCTTCTGCGTGCCTCTTTTTCATCAACGCCGTCTATCAGATAAACCCCTTGGCCGACTCCGTTATGGTGGTTGTGTGTGATCGCGGTCTGGTCTACCACTGGGCCAAGCTCGCCTAGCTCTTGGTGCCCCATCTTGACACTGTAATCTATTAGTCCAATGAGTAAGCTCGGTAGACTCTGCTCTCCAAATAGATCTTCTACTAGAACCAGCGACTCCGCAAGAGGCACAAGGCCAACATCCTGATATTAAGTGATTTGCATCTCAATGACTCTAAATACCACCTGCGCAGTCTCAATGTGCTTGTCACAATAGTTCACTCCCCCCTCAAAATCCTGACGAAAACCTTATAAGGAATTTTTAAAAAATCGATGCGGGTTTACCTGCTCTAGCATGACGAGCTGAACTAAGTACGAGAAGACCAGTAGATTCGGCTGATAAACCTGATCGACCCGTCGGGCTCCATTCAGATAAAGGCGTTGATCGACGACAAAAATGTAACTGCCGAGTCAGAGCGTTAATCCAAAAATTACATCAACAAGTTCAGGGAAAACCATGTTTTACTTTTGTTCTCCAATGACATAGAGAACTAGGTCAATAGATCTGTCAAAATCAACCTTAATGTTATTAGTGCAGTGTTTTCGGATCCTTGGTTCGATGTGGACCGTCAAGCTAAAGACCTTGCATTTCCCAAACTAACTTGGGCCCTGCAGATGATAAAAAAATAGACTGAAAGTAAGTTTGTGGTGGTTTGTGACTTCAGTTAGCCTCTTAAGTAGCTACAACTCAAACTTTAAGAGCTAGATATAACTTGCTAAAGATTCATTTGCAATTAGCCTACAAAGGGCTCGCGAGTCATCCTCGTCCACTCCCTCCTCGTTAGTGCATTCAGGCTCAGGAGTAATTGCAAAGTCATTATCCTCTCCATGCTCTTCAATTTCAATGACCTCCTCTTCAACCATCAGCTCGATAAACGCGACTCCCTCTAGATTACAGTGCTTCTGAGCATGATGCAGGTGTAGGTGTGCCTGGCTGCCTCTTTCCTCAGAATTAACAAGCGGCTCTAGACAAAAAGCCGAGAGCTGATCCTAGCACAGGTGAGTGAGAACAAACGTAGAGGAGTGTCGCCAGCCGTTTTTATCAGCAACTTAGTAAAATAAAGCAAGCCTATTCGGAAGGCTGGTTGCTAAATACTAATAACCCTCAACGAAAAAAGTTAATCTCAGTAATTCGTTTCAAAGTTGGCTGGACAAATTGACTCCAGGATCAAGCGCCAGGTCCTTGCTTATTTGCTCCAGTACGGTGTTTAGGATTAGAAATAAGGGCTCAAAAACTTCCTCTTGAAACATAAGAGGCTCAAGGAAGACGAGAAGGTAGGTTAGGTCTTCTGCCATGTCGTCATCCAATCTTTGTAAATCCTCAATTCCTGTTGCATCAGAGACGGCTCTAAGCTCGTCTCTTAAGAGATATTTCAAGGTTACGACGCCTTAAAAGTTTTCAGAAGGATTAAGGGTCTGACTCTCCTGCGCGAGTTGGTAGGGAAATATGCGTCCGACCCTCACAGCTTCAGAATCGACCATTAAAAGTACAAAGCTTAAGGAGAGTGGAGCCAGCTTATGGATTTCGAACTCGCGAAACATGTATCGGAACAAGGATTCGAATCATGGCGTAACTTCAAAGGACCGAAAGACTGCCAGTGGGTCAGAAGGCGGCTCCTCACCTTAATGAACCTTTAAATCATTAGCTCTGAGGCGGAGGGCTGATTCAGTTATCATAATTTCAATTGATCAAAAATTTCATCGCTGCATGGCTTAAGGCTGTGCTTTTGGTCTTTCAGAATCCGCTTGATTAATAGCCCGAGCGAACCTCGACCAAGTTAATTTCTTCCTAGCAGGTCAATCAAGTTTCTTATAATGAAGATCCTGGTAAATGTTATACATTTGTCCATCAGCCCTCCTGGCTGTTATGAATACCTATTTGTCCTCGACAAGCGAGAAGCCTTATTCCTCCAAAATTTTGGTTTATTTCTAAGCGTCAATCAGGAATCGTTGGTCTATTTCCATATTGCTGATTTTGGTGTGGTAGTAAATCATCCTCGACATATCAAAGACGCTAAGCATAAGTTTGTGCTCGATACTAACTTGCCTTATGTCGCACTAAAGTGCATACCGCTCCAACATCTCGATACATTACTTATCTTGATCCTCTTTTAGAAAGGCTAAAGCAAAATGGAAGTCTGCCTTCATTTTTTTCAGTTTCTAAAGTAGTTGGGCAGGAATTCGAGATTCAGTCTGATTTAGGACTCTAACCATTCCCACTGTTAGGTTATGATCCTTACTTTACAATAACTCTTCTACTTAAGGTAATAACCAGTCAGGTAAAACAGTAAGTTAGGCTAGCAAGTGTAGTGCCCTGGCCTTTTTGACTGGATTCATGATTTTGAATCTACCTTTTAGCTCGCTGATCACCTTATTCCAGAAAGCAGGACTGCGATGTCTCCTGGTGGTAAGCGATTAGCATACAATAAGGAACTAATTATCACTAAATTATTTGAACCTGCTTAGCAAGACGCATTACAAGCCCTGCGCTATCTTGGGACAGCTGAGATTAGTTCTGTGGATTGATTTAACGACGTTGAGCAAGTAGTTTGTTAAAAACAAGTTCTATTAAAATATAGCAATGATCTTCTAGGTGGCTGTATGGATGACATTAAATGGAAGTGCCAAAACTGCGAAAAGGTATTTCTATTAAATATTTACGATTTAAGGAGTTTTATTATTAACATGAAAATCCATGAACTACATCAGATTTGGAGAGAAATATGTTGAGTTGAAGCCGAAATTAAGGAGGTTTGACGGCTTGATTGAATCATTCGTCACAAACAATTCAACTATTTTAGATGTCACTTTCGAGGGCGTTTTCTTATTATCTGATAATTCGATGATATCCAAGAGCGCTCTCAGCTTTTGGAAGTCGAAATCAGCGTTGACAAGTATCTCAATCAGCTTCATCAACCCTAAAAAGAAATTATACTAGTTCGTTTATTAGTTGATGGGGGTTGATATTATTGATTTTAGAAAGGTGGCGTATTGGGTCTCGAGCTCATGGTATTTCACGAATTCGCTGACTATTGGTTGCTTAATCATTTTCATATGATCTAATTAGGGCTTGGTTTCGGTTATTATTCTGACGATTTAGGCCAGACCCCACTTGTTGAGTTTCTAAATCTTGTAAAATTATTGAAGCTTTAAGTCCTATTTGTTTATTTTTTATAATTGTTGGGACAGGTGTTGAGCTATTCTCGTATGACTTTTTTAATTCATGAGGTTGAGGAAGAATTTTGATTGCTTTACCGTGAAATTGTCTAACTTCTTCAGTCTCTCGAAAAGAATTTCGCCGTATCTGTCGATATGCCTTTCGTCTTAGAAAATTCTATTGCACATCTTAAAAAGGTCATTTTCAAATTATTTTTTAAACAGTTCTTAGTATTGCTAGTAGTAGGCCTTTGCAGAAAGTACATCCATTGCTTAAGACGCTATGACAAGCAGGTCATAATTAGGATTTTTCTATACCGTATTAGATAGGTATTTATCTATCGACTATTTGAACTGCTTTTCAGAGCCGAATTTGAATAATAATTTAAGTTGTGGAAAGCTAATGTTATCTTGGCACTTGAGCTATTAGCACAGCCTATCTCTCTATTGGCTTGGTAATTTTTCAATTATGAAATTTAAGGGCTCTTTAATCGAAAATTTTAACAAGATAATGTTTTTTTTTTTGTTAACATCAATGAGGAAATTGGTAATTTCTATTACCTCCTCCTAAGTCAAGCTAATTATGTTCTTGAAGAGGTGGTAGAATGCAATTATAAAATAGTAGGGCGCTTAGATATTCTCATTCTTTCTCATCTATTTAAGCTGTTCGAATACCTTGGCCTTGGTGGAAGCAAGCAGCTTTCTGTTGTACTGGAAATTCTTGTTGTAAGATTCGATTATGAGCTGAAGTTATTTTATATCCAGGTAATCCAGTGCTTTGCTCAGTTTGGTGATGATTTGATCAATACAGTTGTAACGCTTTAATTTCGCAATTTAATCACACAAGGAGACAGACCTTATAATTTCAAGACATTAATTAGGCCTAAGCTTTTCCACATAACTATTCTCCTCAATGCTTGTTAAGATTTTTTAAAGGGTGCAGATAAGCTCATATATGTAATTTTTTCTGATTCCTTCGCAAATGTTCTTGACCAGAAAAATTAGGTTAGCGGGTTTCATGCTTTTTATAATTTCCTTGCCGATCTCACTATTTAATCTTACGGCGAGGTGTTTGAATTCCCTGTTTAAGTGGACGAGCTGATTGAATAAGAAGACTATATCCCTAAAATTTAATTAAGGATCGTGAGAAATAGCGTCGATCTTACTAAAAAAATAATCAATGATCTATTTTTTACGGCAATAGGTCATATCAAAATTAAGATCAAAAACTTGTCGAAAGAAGGGCAAGAGTTGAAGCAACTAATTTTTTTGAATATTTTCAATTTGCTTAAACAGAATCTCAAGGACTTCTGTCATGAGTTTGGAATTGAATTGTTTTCTGATCTGCAAGGAATTCGTGATTAATTTTAGGACTTGCAATTGTGAGTGGGAGTTTCCATTGTTCTATTTGATGTATTGCTAGAGAAGTGAGTCAATGTTGTTGCAATCAATATTTTCAAGCTATTTGCTATTGAAAGGGGACTGAAGCCTAAAGCCCCTTAAAAGAGTGAGGTTAAGTCTTCCTAAATGCCTGAAGATCCTCAACATTGTAATAAAATTGATTGCCTATAAGCTCATAATCTTTATATGGGTTGTAGATTAGTTTGTAGAGCTCAAGATTTGCTTTCAAGAGACTTAAAATTCATCTATACTGACACTTAATCTTTGTCAGTCGAGTAGATATATCGTCTCCCTTCTGGATAAATAAACTATTGAAAAGACATACTCGGAACTGATGATGTTAAAATGAATCCATCAAATTGATCAATAAATAAGTCGAGAAGCAGTAAAAATAAATAAAATCAACATTCTCATTAGTAAATTAAGAGATTCAGTAAAGGAGAACGGGAAAGAAGGAGTGATATTTTGCGTGTTTTTACTGTTTCCATAGAATGCACATATAAATTTTTTGGAAAGTAACTATTTTTTACATCTTAACAAAAGTTAAAAAAAGTTATATGGAAAA
>QQSS02104414.1:0-15107 GCA_003687565.2 Craspedacusta sowerbii
ATATATATACATATTTATTTCGACCAGCCATACGTAATTGCCATGGTTGTAAGACGCTATACCCAAGCCCTAGTTACACAGAAGTTGATTAGAAGGTCATAAAAAAAACTACAATTGCAACTGAAGAGGAGGCCAATTTGAGTCTGAGTAAACGAAAATATGAGCAAGTACAAGCCAAGCGAAGAAACGATCCAGATAAACGCGGTTACGTCATAACTAGCTGCGGAATAGTTAAAACAGGACAGAACTCTAAGTGAAGGAAGTTAACTGCAAAATTTTACGTCAAACATGCTGATAAAAAAACATCGATCTAAATCCATTGCTGATAACCGAATGCTGATCTTCTTCACGCCATAAAGCTGTTGCAACTTGGAAACGCAGGTTTATTAGCTATATTTTAGAAGTGAACACAAAAATTACCTTCTCTCTCAACCTGCAATCCCAGGTTTATCACCTTGAGCAGGCGGCACGATGAGATTAAAGATATCTCCCGCAGCCCCACTGACCGTGCCAAAATCCGTGCAACCTCGTCCAGGCCATCATACACCAACTGACTAAGTAAAAGTTGACTACTACGCTTTCAATTGCAGCACTTTTAATTACCAAAATTTTAGTAATAAATAAAATCCCGGATCACCAAAACTCCAGCTACATAGGTGATTTTTATTTCCATTTGAAATACTAGTACTTAAAAAGAAAAACTTTGAAACATGATTCAAGTCAGCTTCCAACAAGAGATCTAGGATATATGACCATATAGTTACTCCAGTCATCAGAAAATCAGAAGCAACCGTTGAAAAGCTGTTAGAAAAACTCATCAACTTGTACGGGAAATAAATGCCACTGGAAAGCCCAATAAGCAGCAATAGGAAGTGGTCAGTCAAAATGAAGGTACACAAATGATGCAACAAATCGACATACCTGATAATCATTTTATATAAGGCTTCTCTGCCATCCCCATTTTCTGCCATTTAATGTGACTTTCATGAACAAAAACTGACAAAGAAGAAAAATTCAAACGCAAGCGTCAACTTTGCACATCTGTTAATGCAGAAATCACCAATCCACTCCCCATCCATCCATCCTCCATCTGACAATCAATCCATAAGTCGACCTGTCAATTATGCCATTGATCAATAGTCATCGATTGAACAGCAAAACCATCTATCAATTAGTCCATCAACTATCAGCTCATATCAACCTATCTGCCTTCCATTCCTTCTTAAGGATACCCCTATCTTTTCACAAATGCTGATAAACCAGTTTATTCAAGACTATGGTTTTCCATGGAGTTGTATAAAATTTTTCTTGGAACGGATGCGTTTTCGGGATGTTTGCCAGGCAAATAGCAAGGCTAACCAAGCCACCTTTCAAAAGTTGTCAAATCTCTTACTTTATGCGGGGGTTCAGAAGTAACCTAACATATGACAAGCATATAAGTTCATATCAATTACCGCTTAGCAATTACACCAATCAATTAAAATTTTCTGAAATAGACACTCAAGTTAGAAAGCCCAATTTACAAGCAACTTGTTAGAAAAAGACCATCTCGTATAACTTACACAGTGGTTCACCAGGGTTTAAAGATCAACAATCTGGCTGATCGGTTCCTCGTGAATATTTCCAGAGGTTTGAGTTTCAAAAGAGCAGACGTGCTTCATATGTGTATGAATCAGTCTCAGCATTAATGCCTTTTTTTCGTGATCCCCCCCCCCTCTTCCTTTTTCAAGCTGGACTACCTGCTTTCCAGTTCTGCTCCCTGAGATACACAGCAAAGTTGGTGGTAATAAGTATCCCCTTGTATCAACTACCACGCAAAACAAAAATTGCTTCCTAAAGCTTACTATTAAATTAAAGCTTTAAGCTATGAACCAATTGTATGATAGCTCCGCAGTTAAAAGACAAAAAGCAGGCAAGGAAGTAAGAAATCTGCAAAAAAGAATGCAGGTTTAAAAACTGAGCAATTAGCCGACAGAGTTCGAAAAGGGTTTTCGTCAGTTTCCTATCAATGTCCGGTGCGCATACCAAAGCCAAATTTTTATTATGCTTTTGATAAAAATGAAATTGCAAAATTAATATTGGAAAGTCTAAGCAAAAGTCTATAGATTCAATTCAATGTTGAACAACTCACACTCGAACAACACATGATATACGCCAGATGTCATATTGCTTGAAATCAAGCAGATACTGGGAGCATTTCAGATTTAATTACACTGTCAATATCTTGCGCACAATTGGGCCTGTAGTGTCACCTCATCAAGTTTGGGGCTAGCAAGCCATGTGCTGAACATATGGCTGGTTTGCCATAACATTGACACATCACACATTCTCCAGGCACAGTCTTTAAGCAGGAAACGAATGTCATTTCAAAAGGATCTTCTTGCTGAAGCCAAACAATATCATTGTGATCTGTTACTGACATAACCCTATTCGCCTGGAAACATTACACTTTAAAAGTCAATGCTTATGTCTGTATTCACAAGCAAGAGTAGGAGAGGTCCATAATATACAAGCAAGGCGATGTGATATTTACCATAACCACAAAAGCAAAAGTAATATACCCTAAAGAGAACCAAGGATAAAGCTAAAATCAACTCCACACCCCTCTTTACGACCTACCATGGCCAAGGCCAAGAGCTAACATGCATGAAGAGGCAGGAAATATTTGGAAACCACATATACAAAGTTCTGCTTCTTCTATTTCATGAGCACTTCCATTCGACTGAAGCTCTTACACATGCAAACCCTCTTTGGCAGTTTTTGAGGATTCCAATTACATACCTCTTCAACTGGAGCACTAGCTATGCAAAAAAAAAAAATTAATATTCTTTATGACATAAGTGACCATAAAGAATATACATAGAATGTTGACAATACTCTTTCACTTTCATAAAACAACGTCTGCAGCTGTGTTAATAATAATTACAAAAATGAAGAGAGGCTAGGGAATGCATTTTGCTTGCTAACAATCAACTTTTGGTGCTGATAAGATATATATCCCTTTAAGTAGCCATCGAAAATTTGATTTGCCAGCAGACAATGAACTTCATCAGTGTCAACGTCAGTTTCTCCCATGTAATGCAGAGCAATGCGAAAAGCTTCAATCGAAATTTGATGCGTGCCTGCTAAAAGAGCAGTCTTCTTAAACAGGTTCCTGTAAGTAATAATCTTAAGCTTCTCTAAAATCAAATAGATACCAGCCTTGATGAAGAAGGCCTGGTTGCTTTCTAAAGCTTCATTAAGCTTCAACACGTTCCCAGATACAACAGCATTTTTAACATCGATGAAGGGAGACAAATCATATCTTTTTAGTAACCTTAGGGATGGCATCTTGCCACGCTGCATTTTCACAGGCAAAAGGTATATCAAGATAGTTCTTTTGTTATGCTTGGAACTTTTGTGGCAATGTTCAAATGAGTATGTCAAATACTCATCCGCAAGTTTATAGTCAGAGTCAAACATGGCCTTCATTCCAACAAAGTATCTGTAAGTCACAAGGTGGCTCTTGCTGAACTGATCTTTGATGGAAAGACTGTCTATTGCGCGTATCAATGGTTTGCACAGCTGCAACTTATTGATGCGAAAGTAGATCTTAAACAGCTGATTCACTATGCCAAGCATGCCCCATTTTTTCGACATATCAATGGCAGCACGTGTGTCACTCACACACACACGAAAGCAGTTCATTATATATTCTGCTGCCTTTTCGACTTTGTCTCCAGGCAGGCCCTTGCCCGATTTCACTAGCTGACTGTCTGCAGCTACAGCAAACAGGCGTAAATCAGTGCAAACAGTGAACAAGACAGGCAACGCCCAATTTTCATCCTTCTGTGATTGCAGCACCTTGCCAAAACTTTGTACAACTAGTATTTGTGCTTCATATGCTTCAGAATAGTCATTGTTGCTTACAGCCCAAACTGCCCGTAAGTGTGCACATATCATGTCTGCAAGGGGAGCTTCAAACCATCGCTGACATAATGATTCAGAATCCTTTAGCTGCAACTTCTGGCTAGCTACATGGGGATGCTTGTAACCAACCAACTGTGACCAGGCATCACCATCCTTGCTTTCAATGGAACGCTCCACTTCTTCCATATACTGGTTAGGTGAAGTGTATGCCATCAAGTAGAACTCTATTTTAAGAATATCTGCAAAATTAAAATGAATATACCAAGCACTAAACAACTATGAGAGTCACTGATCCCATCAGAATAGATTAATCTACAAAAGGTGGGAGTCAATATCAATAAATGACGATGCATGCTTGGGCATTGCATCCAATGTAAACTGTTGAAAACAAATGCCTTACTTCAATTATTTTTTTGATAAAACAACTCTTTAAAAGCAAACTCTGAACTAATGAAAGTTAAATAGCCCGGTATGTTAAGTTAGAAGATGTGCACCGTGTCTTATAAAAACTACTAAGCTAATAGTGCTAGCAGAAAGACTAAACATGGTAGGCACTGAAATCATACAAGATCAGTTTCTCTTAACGCACTTAAATTAGTTTCAAGCTGGATAACTAGTTGGAGCTGCAGGTAACACTGGGTGAATGCAAGAAGCAAATTAGGGTTAATTCACTCTTTAGAAAGATTTTTATCCACTAGCTGAAAATGAAAGTAAAAGGAAAAATAGCAATACTGAGTGAAATAGTAAAAAGCCAAAATAGTAAGTCACATTCCAATTTCTGTATTCGCTAAGGGCTACGGAACTTGGCAGGAAGCCAACCCTTCGTACCCTTCGGTATGTAGCAAATAAAAACTACCATATAACACGCTTAGCCCGAAAGCCATGAGGGAAATAAAGGAAAATTTAATGACTTCATGATTTTCAATTTCCGTAACCTTACAAAATTGGTAGTACATCATTCATTAATTTGATTACATCGCACAAACAAATGCTTTGCACAGACCAGGGAGTTTATCGGACTGGATGAGACATGAAGTAGGTGCTACTTGTGTGGTGGCTGCGCCCACTTTCATATAGATTGTGGGTATGTGCCCCTTATCTGTGTAATGATTGATCTGCTATACTTATAGATCAGTAGTCTGTGCTGGGTACGGAAATATGCTTCATTAAATCTAGTGCGTGATGCTGAAGACTTTAGTGTCTGACTTCGTCGGAAAGTGCATTACCCGCCCATGCAACTTGAATGATGTTTCAACGATGAGATCATGTGATTCGCTAGTGGATGAAAAGAGTGTGCGCAACTTAAAGCACTGTCTAAATGATCTGGCATGAAATGTATGGGTACAAGTTCAGCCAAAATAAGTCCAAAGGAACAAAGCCAAAGATTGTGAGTCAACAATGCCGTGTTTACAAATTACAATGCGGCCAGTGCAACGCTGGCTATATCGGCATGACAAACTGCCACCTGAACCAACCCATCAAGGAACACAAGCAACAGTGGAGCTCAATTGGTCAACACTTGCCTACTCATCGATTGCCAATCGATTTTGGTTTCGATTTTTGCAGGTGTTAATCCTTATGGTTCCTGGCTCACAACTGATCTGGCTTGCAGATGATAGTAATCTGTTCTTCTCTCATGAAAAAATTAGCGTATTGTTCTCTACCATGAATGCACAGCTTAAGCTAATGGATGAATGTTTTCTTGCAAAACGACTTTCTGTAAACATATCAACAGCTAAATACGTTATATTTGGACGAGAATCAGAGACATGCAGACTTCTTTTGCTTCTACCCAAACTTTCATTGAATAGTGTTGATATAAATCGAGCATATAGCGTCAAATTTCTGGGTCTAAATATAGACGAAAAGTTATCATGGACTCCGCACATAAATGCAGTAGAAGAAAGCGTACGTTGTCCTCCAACTATCAGCGAACAATGACTGGACGAAGGTTTACCGCCTTGCAAGTAAACCTGCAAATCCATATTCGGTAAGGCAGTAAATACTGGTTCCATATAAGGTACGAATTCAATCCCCCCCCCCCTCCCCTATGCTTTGGAGACCACTCCCAATACAGAAATTACTGATTTGCTTGCGTTTTTGACTTTGCCATCACCTTGCATTCGGCCTTGATAATGCGCAACATTATCATTGTATCAGATCTTGAAGTGATATTTCTTACCCAAGTTTAATCCTCACCTCTCAGCGATACATAGCCAGGTTTGGTGCCTCGCAGCGTAAAGCGCAATGTCCTTTTAATGCACGATTGTGCTGTACCAGGGCTCAGTATCTATAGAAACGCTATAAAAAATTCGTAAATTTCACTTGCTATCATTCCTCTACAATAAGCGCCAGAATAATCTCTTCTTCCGTGATCACCCCCTCCCCCCCCAAAAAAAAAATTTGAAGATCTTTAACGCTGGAGACATTTCAGTCCTGCTCGGCTGGCTAAAAGAGTGAAGGTCTTTCGCCAAGCTTGAAGAGCTCAAAATGTCCTTCGGTCGATCAATCGAAAATATTATTCACTTGCAACCAAATCCGCAATCGTTGCTGCTACCAGCCAACAATATCAGATATTCTGCTGAAGCATGAAGGCTAACCGAGTAAGACTTTTAGGGGCTGGGATGAGAAAATCTAGGTATACATGAAAGGAACCATGATTTAAGCTCTTTGCGGAAAATACTTAAAGGAAGTAATGAGGCAAAAGACGCAGATCTGATTGTACAAATTCCATACCCGAATGAGGACCGAAGTGAGGGAAAATATGATGAGAATCCTTGCAGTTTAATAGCGCATGCTGTTTTGTTCCTTAGAATAGGCATAAGTTGGTTTAATAATAGTATGGAAATCTCACTGGAGGTAGACTTAGCAAGATCTAAGTGCATTTTGCAATTTATTTTCTAGCAAGTTGCAAGCCTACTTGGGTAATGAAAGCAAATTGTTTAATTATTGTGAATTTCCTAATCTTCAAGTACATTCCGCTTTCTCAATTTATGAGATCCGGAGAAAAAGCAGCAGTGGGGGTAATGAAGATTAAGATAAGCATCTTGTAGTCTCCGTAGAATAATTATAGCAGCTGATTCTACAAGCTTCAGTCTATAGGTATGTTCAATCCAAACAAATCCATACTTGGGTTTGGTTTTTTTCTAAATCAACCGTTGCCCGGTGTCGTCCCGTTGAATTCTGGGTAGGTTAACGTTTTCTCAACGCCGAAAGCTTTGGGGGACCCTTGTTACTTTGGCTAGGAATTCTTTCAACGAAATGGTCGGGTAGCTTGGCCTGTTTGGTTAGAAGTACCGAGTTTCTTCAAATAGCTTCCGAAATGGCTGTCACTACTGGTAAGAAAACCCCGAAGAAGCCAAGAGACTATGATGACATATTTATTTCGTTGGAAAACTGTATATTATCTTCGGAAAAGATCGACGAAACCCCGTCCATGAAGGACGGCATCGACCGAGATACTGAAAGTGAATTGCGAGTATTTGGCTGCAAATTGATTCAAACTTCCGGAATTCTACTAAAACTGCCCCAAGTATGTTTCTTTTATCCATTACTTTGAAGTATTACGGCGTTTATTCATTCTGATTACTGATGCCGGCAAGGGTCTGTCCCAGTCAATTTCATATACGGCATCTTCTGCAGCTGTCTGTAGCAGCTGTGCTTTTCTGTCTTTTACATTACATTTACGTTTTTAGGTGGATGGCCTAGAAATCCTTGCAGCTTTGGCGCTTTGTTCCAGTTACGGGCTATTCTTTTTTATAGTCTTGATATTCGCTGAAATGGTTTAGGATGTTTTACCTCACATCATGATCCTCTAGTGTGGGAACAAGATGTTTTTTCAGTCTTCTTTGATAATGCAGGTTTTTAGAACAACTCATCCACTAGCTTCTTTAATTTTCTCTGAGCGTTCTTAACGAGCAGGAAGTCCTTTTTGAAATGCAGAGACTGCATGTGTGCATTATTCAAAATGTGGACGTTTATAGGTTATATGCAGCTACATAACACTGTCAAGATCCAGATCTTAAGTAGTCTTTGACAAGTCCCCTCGTAGGCATGGCCATGGATGCTGCTGGTTAACACTGACATGAAGGCTTTCAATCAATGTTTTGCTAGTTATTATTTCATTTACAATTAAGTATTCAGAGGTCTCTACCTTCTATGGTTTTCGTGCGTACATATGTACAAGATTCTTTCCTCAGCTTGTGTTGTTTGTGTTGTGTTGTGACCAATATGCATTAATTTCCATGTATCTTGCGCTTTCCACTGCATTTCATCAAGTCATTGAGATCAGATTGAAGAATTCCTTTGTTATCTTTCCATTAAATGACTCTCCACATGTTATTGTCATCCGCAAACAAGGTGCTGGATTTTATCAGAGCTGGAAGATCATCAACAAAAATGAGGAATAGGGGAAGGCAGACAACGAATCCCTGAGGAACCCACTTGAAATTCGGACTGATCAAAGTAATTTCGTTTCTGCCCCTCGAAAAACCTTGATCCATGGGTCTACGATCCGAACTATTCTAATTGTCTAATCCCCAAACTTGTTTAGGTTGCCATGGCGACAGGGCAAGTTCTGTTACAGCGTTTCTATTATTCAAAGTCAGTTGTGAAACACGATGTGGAGGTAGGTTAAAAATTTTCATTAAAGTTGTTTGTCACATTTATTGGGAAATAAATCTCTATATCCGCAATATTTTTGTACTATTTTATATCTCACAATTAAATTTAAAATTAGAGGATAGAAATAATCTTTCGGCTGGACAGTGTAACTTAAACGGTTCAGTATCATGGCCTTTCGGGTTGGGTATTGCCAATCTTCTGTTATTGTTCTGGAAATAATGAGCTTTTTGTAGCAAAAGACTTTAGAAGAGGTCACTTGCTTTACAATTACAATACAAATTTTACTTCAGTTAGCACTTCAAGATATCTTGAGACAACTCATAACAAGTTTTAGATCTGAATTCTGGATTATGGTACATATGGTTATATTCTGAATCAACAGCTATTGACTGATTTGACAAGAAATCCATTGCCACAAGTAACCCTGTCGACTTTGTTGTGCTAATGACAGTATTTGTATTTGTAATAATTCTTGTACGCCTTAAGTTAGGTTTTCTCAATACTGGCTGTTTATTACATCCATATAATATGACTGTAGCCAAGTAAAATTTTACTGTAATTAAGGCACTTCAAATTTAGTCTTCTGTTCTGCATACATAATTGATGTACTGAATGATTAAGGTGGTTGCGATGGCTGCCCTATTCTTGGCTGCAAAAATAGAAGAATCTCCTCGTCGCATTAGAGATGTTATCAATGTTTGCCATCATATAAAACAGAAAATGCATCAAAAGTAAGTACTGATTCCTTGTTTTTGTATATGGTTATTACTTGGTTTGCTACACAAGAGCAGCTGTATCAGATCACAGAACTAGGTTTTAACCAGTGGATTGTGCAGCGTTTATGGAAAGGAAATGTTTTATTTCGTGGTTCATATGTTGTAAATTTTTTGTTGATTTTTTTTAGTAGTTGAAATTTTTTTATGTGATTATTAAAGCATCACGAGTGGATTCTTCATTTGCAGTAGCATTTTGTGATGTGCATAATTATTTGTGTTCTTGCTTGGCTATGATCTGTGGCTTTTAAACCTTTAAGCCCTTACTCTATTACTGGTGATTAATATGCTTAGCTTCGCATCAACACGTTTGATTCATACAAATTCCTTATTAACTGGTTTTCAATTAGAATTTGCAAGGGTTCATAGAGAAGTTACGTGTGTTGTCTTTTTGGTGGTGGAAGTGTGGCTCCCTGAATTTATGTCTAGTGTTTGCTTACACCTGTTCAAAGACTTTCGAAAGGGTTGCTTGAATTTGTTTGGTCTTGTCTTAGTCTTCATTACTTGTCTTCTTGCTTTTATTTGCTGTATCGATTTTTATTGAAGTAGATAAGTTCTAGAGCATTTATTCTTATTTTGTTCTTGTAGCTCATTTTTGGTATTCCAAACTATTGCTTGCATTTTAATGAGTGTTTTGTACTTAAACCATTTATTAGATGCATGTAAAAAAAGGCATTAGGTATTTCCATAATACTTTTATTGACAGACCAGACTCCGGCATATGATCGATCTATATATCTTGCCAAAAGCTGTTCCTTATTGTAGTAGTGGTTGAACTGTTAACTAGTAGCGTTTCTGATACTTTGAGCAGAAAACATCCGGGCTCTACTTGCCAAGTTCGCTTATTCCTAGTCGGAGTCTGGTTGTCTTGTATGGGGGCAGCCACTAAAAGTCGTGATGGTGGAATTGTCTATGCCCTATATGCATACACTCTTTCGCTTAATGTCTTATGTGGTTTGTCCCGATCAGGCTTGAATTCTCTTTCTTTTGTGGACCCTTGTGGTTTATTCACATAAATGCCAGGTCGTACCATGCATGATGGTTCAGTGTTCGGGAATCCGCTAGAGAAGAGACAAAATGAAGGACTAAATGCATCGGTAAAAGCACGTTTGTTAGTGCTTCTCAGGTCTGAAGTTTTCGTTTTGACAAGGAGACAAGAAAATAGGGATGAGGGCATGCGCCATAGCACATTTGGGTGCCTTTTAGTGGATAAAGAAGATAAGAATTCCTTCATTTTAATGTGCTATATTTGATGCAAATTTTTGAGCTTCGTGTGTTTGGCAAGGCCTTTTTTATTTTTTTTTTTCCATACATGACTTGCTCTGCTGCAGTCAGCATTTGTGGCAAATCATTTCCCTGAGTAATTCAATTGTCAGTCATTTCTCATTTGTTTATGTTTTCATACTGTATCCCTTCCTGCCCTGAGAAGAATTGCAAATTAGTCTTTTATACTACTCAAAGGCTTATTAGCAACTTGCAACTCGGTTATGGTAGATTTGCTTAGAGTTTCTGTCAGGTTGAACAAAACTACGATGTAAAACCTGATATTAAACTTTGATCATACCGCCCGCCCCACTGCATGATCTTTTGATAACATTAGCATGTTTGTGCTAATCGCTGTTTAGCTCTGCTTATTTTTTGCTCCTCTCAACCATTCAAGTGCAGAACATTTGTGGCTCTAGCGTGACAATTTGCCCAGTCATAACATGCTAGCGTGCTAAGGACTTCAAGACAGTAATGTGCTCGTACGAAGGACATCCAGACATAAGTTTAAAAGCGAAAACTGTACTTCCGTATTGACTATGCTTGTCATGTTTCTAAGGTCACTGTATTGTTGCCTTTACAGTTCGGGTTACCACAAAGCCAAGTTAATCGGCTGATGCCAGCATTGACTTGCCCACCCAAGCATCCATCATGTTCTGGTGCATGCTGTTGCCAACGAAACACTTGGTGACATGATGGGGTGCATTGTAATGGAAAGCAAAGAATGTCAGGCAAGGCGGTTCTTATTACTTGTGCATTGTCCACGAAACTTGAGTGGTTGTTGCACATTTCATAGTCAAACAAGTTTGCTCCTGATATTCACTTAGTCTTCCATGTTCTAATACCACTCAGGTTTCGTGGTTCGAATTCTAAAATGGTCACATGTGCTGTATAGGTGGATATGTACAGTAATGAATCATGTGAGATTAAGTTGGCTATGTTTAAGTGCTGAGATTGCTGACGCAGTGGAAGGTTGATTGAGTTTCTAGCTCTGTATATCATTCATGCATGGACGTTGCCGTTATTGGCATTATGCAAAGACTCATTAGGAGGCTTATATCAGCGTATCATGCTGTCGGACACGAGCTTTGAGCAGACTTTATCAAGCAAGTTTTATGATCAGGCATACGATGTGAGCAGCGTTTACAGAAACATCACAGGTGTAGATCCACTTCGAATAGAAAGAGTGTAGAGTGTTAAATCTTTAGCACACAGAAAAGTGCTTCTGAACTTACTTACGAAGGATGTGCTTCATAGTACTGCATAGTATTTCCTTGTGGAGTCCGACTTAGCAACTGCAAGGTGAGTTTTTTCTTGTTCTTTGTGTTGTTGTTTTTTTTGTGAGATTTCTCAGTTAGTCTACCAAGACATGCCTTACATAATTTCTATTCAGGCTTGCCTGTTGTAGTTTGAATCCCAAAAAAGCAACTACTATTTCAGGCACTCTGTTGGATTGCTTTTACAAAGGAGTAAATTTCGAACTCACAAGGCATGCACTGTTGCTAAAATGTGGCCTGGAATGTAGCTTCATTGGCGCCACACGCGTAAATCGGTTTCTATATTTGAATTTATTTCAAGTAACATTTAATGGGTGACATATTGCACAAGTATCATATTTTCTGCGCTCTTCAGTGGTGGCTATTCAGGAAGTTTATTGGGATGCTACTTGCGCTTTGAATCTTTGTGAGGCAAATTTAGCTATAGTCAGTGATGGCCTTCTCCTCGTTGGAATAAAGCCTTTTTTCTTTGTGCAAAAATGAATTCTGTCGGTGTCAGTTTCAAAATGTTTTGAATTTTTTGTTCTAATCAGCGTCCTATTCGCATCTCCCTAATTTCCCTCCTCAGTATATCCCCCTGTCTTTCAGTATCTATATATGTGCTAGCTTATATATACATATATAGCTAACACATTGCAGCGCTGCTGCTTTTTATGTTTCTTCACACTTGCAGACTATAGTTCACTTCTTTTCTGCTTTAATGGTTTTTAATGTTAAGATTGCATACAGTTATGTTATCGTAAGGAGACCAATTACACTCCTAATAATTTCATTTTTGCTACGGCTTCTTAAGCTTTTGTTTTAATGTTATGTTTACTTGTTTGAGTATCCACCATTCAATTTGTATTTGCTCACCATGCAATTTTCCCAATCTCTTTTTAATACTTTGCTTTTGCCAACCTTTGAGATGTGAAGGTCCATCATGAGCTCTACAACCATTTCTGCTGATGTAACATCTGCCCTTCGGCTCCCCCTCGCACCCATCCCTCGGCTAGTTGGCTCATCTGCCCTATGCATTGCCTTTAAGGCCTTAATTACACCTTTCGCTTCAATCTCTGATTTTCGCGGCAGTCAGTCCTCCGTTTACTAGGTGTAATCAAACCAAATAATGCGTATAATTTATAAATACTTTAATCTTTTGTCATATTATATCAAATACTTTAATCTTTTATAATGATTCATACATTAGACCTTTCCAGTGTTCTTGTCGTTTTTATCTTGGTCATGATGCGATTGGAGATAGTGAGCTTCATTATCGTGTTACTAGTGTGCCGAGTATCTTATGGTCATAGTAAGAAGATTTGCGCATTTTCAGGGCTTAGTCTGTAGTTCCTTGTTACGACGCATGCGACACATTGTAAATGCTATACTTGTCGTATGTAGTGTAATGATTTTTGCACTCAAAGCTTAACGCTTGGTATAAGTGTGCGACCTTTTTATTTTTGCGGGGTAGGGTGCTTTTTGGTGCTGGATATTTAGTATTGCATGCATTCTTTTATAATCTTAGGCAAAGTTAATTTTCTAAATCGCTGAAGATTTCCGTAAAACCGGGTAGCTGCGATTCATCTCAAAGAATAGTGTGCAGGTCCAGAAAAGCGGTTCTTGAGCTGAAAACTGTTTGCTTGTTTGTGCATGTTCTGTAGCAGTACATTTGGCGGTTTTTGTAATGCAAGTGATGGAGTTTGTCATTTCTTTTCTGTTCCTAGGTGATGTGGTCTCCCAAGTGCATGCTGGTTCAACAGCTACGTCTAAAAATTCTTCCTTGGAGATGCCTTAGTGAGGACGCGACCGAATGCATCTGTGGTGTTGCTATGATCAGTATCGCTGTCGGTGACTGTTACATCGCCTTCTGTTAGAGTTTGCGCTATCATTTAGGGAGAGAATGCGAAGACATCCTCAACAGGACGTGTTTCCTGAAATACTCAGCCAATTTCGCTCGAATAGTAAAGCAGCAGCCGATGGATTAAATCCTGTTCTGCTTGTGTTTAGTGAAGACATTTTTTTGCCGAGTAGCTTGTGACTCATGACCATTACATGACAGGCTATACTCAGGACTAGGAGCGAGTATATGCAGCCAAGAAGAACAATATCGACCGCAGTTTTTTGATAACGACCTTTATTGGTTACTGGTCTAAATCCGCTTTTGTGCGTACGGTATATTTGTAACGTTGCTATTTTTAAAGTGCAGTCATGTGACCATCTTAGGTCGGAGCGGGGAAGGGGGGGTCTTTCATGGGATCAGGGCTTTAAGTCGCCAAATGGTAACCCGAACGTGAGGGCGTGGCTTTGAGCGCCTCTAGGATCTCGGTAGCGCGTAACCACCTTCCAAATGTTGATCTTACAGACCACCGTCGCCCATGGATTACTTCAGTAACACGTACTTTAACTTGAAGAATGCTGTCATAAAAGCTGAACGAAGAATCCTCAAGGTATGCCGGATTATGACCTATGTAGACTTTCAACTATAGTAGGTGTAGATAAAAGAGCTATATTGTATGTCTGCGATTGATGGACTAGATTGCTTGTGAGCGCGATACCTCATCGGGCTTATACCGGGTATATTCTAACCAAGAAAAGCGTGTCCATGAATTTCCTTGAGGCTGAGAATGTAGGTCCTCGCCGGGTGGGTCACAGTCCATTCTTTGCGAATTTTCGTTTCTCTGCACCCTGTGGCCGTCTCATGCCACCCTGTGGCTTCTCACGTGTTATACGCGCTCGGTCATTTTTGCCATGCGCTAATGGAAGCCTTATAAAGCTATGCAGCATGGAGATGCGTACTCTTGAGTGTAGTAAGGCAGTCTTGTGGTTCAGTAGATTCGTACAAGCTCGTTCCTTATTGCTTGTCGGAACCTGCTCTTACGGCCTGAGCTATGCTGGCTGCATCCAAGTCTTTTGTATAAGCGTGTGCGTTTCGTTTACGAGGCTCTCGTTTCGATCGTTCCGTTTGCGAAGATCCACAACGTCTGAGTTATGCAGGCTGCAGCATTTAAGCCGTCTTTATAAGCGTGTCCGTTTCGTTTACGAGGCTCTCGTTTCGAACATGCTTTTCGTGATGATCTGCTACGCTTTGTTGATGGCGAGACTTCGTTTCAGGAACTCGGCTTCTGTGTTCATGTCAAGCACCCTCATAAGGTCAGAACAATATCCTCGTATTCTTTCGTTTTTCGCTTTCTGTCGCGTTGTTAGTATTAGCATTAGATTAGTATTAGTATTGGTATTAGTATTGGTATTAGCATTAGATTAGTATTAGTATTGGTATTAG
>QQSS02104525.1:0-16628 GCA_003687565.2 Craspedacusta sowerbii
ATATATATATATATATATATATATATGCGTGCCACAATAGGAGCGGTTCTGAGATAAGACTCTCGAAACTTCTGAGAACTACGACACAAAGCTTGGTTAACGGACTGCATCCAAGCATGCTTTCTGCACGCCTTACACGACGCCTACTTTTCTGAATCGTTGCGGCTAAAACCTTTCCAAAGCAAATCGCGAGCGCAGAGAAGCTCGGATAGAATTTAAACTTGACAGCGTCACGGGGTCACTGTGGAGAACGCTCGTCGTCGATAAGCCAGGCCGATCAGACCACATTAATTCAAACGTTTTCAGCAAATTGGAGCAATTTTACAACGTGGGAGATCATTACAGGAGAACTTACGGCGGACTCCTTGCCTCTCCCCACTCCCACCCAGGTTCCCCTCGGAGTATAACTCATTGTGCTATTTTTCGCCTACGTATACTGTGAAACACGACGATTGTTATCTGGCTTACTTGCGGACATAAAATGACATTACTGGAGCGAATGAAGAATTCAAAAATGTTTGCAAACTTCGTGGTCAGACTACGATGTCCTTCGCAAATAAGCGAAAGTCATCGAAGCGAGACTTGTGGCTGGCTGGTCCGACTTGGTGATCATCAATTCTCGACGCACGCGAATTGAGCCTTAAATAGCCCCAAAAAAAAAGATACTCTGGGTAGCAACTAGCAGAAAACAGGCTTCCACCGCGGAATGCTTTAATGAACAAGCCTTTTTTTTTTTGTCGGAAGGGAAGGGCTTTTCGGAGCTAAAAAAAAAAAAAAGAAAAAAAAGGAGCATTTCCTTAAACTTTTACGAACCAACGCAAAAGAATAAGTCAAAGCTACGAATGGTTAACTATTCTTTACATGATGATACAGTAGGCAGCACCACTGACCACTGTCCAAAGTCGTTCACAATAAAACTAAACTAAATTTAAAGTCTCGTCTCAGTATCCAGTACTGAAATTCTGCTTAAATCATTTACAGTCGCTTCGCGTGGGCAAACGTGCCCGCTACTTACACGACATACTGGCATTCAGGATTCAAGTAGTCGTGCGTCCAGTGGCACGGCACTCGGCAATGTTCAGCAATAAGGGCAACAGTGGCGCCACTTCCTTCGTAGAAACCTTGACCTCCAGCCCATCCGAACCAACATTTGCAGTAACATCCAACGCCTTCCGTACACCTACACTTTCCTTGGAAGTGCGTTATGCTGCACTCTTGCCAGCTACCCTCTGTCTTGCAGCTGGGCGGGGCTTTAGGGGGACATTGGTCTTTTTGCGTGACACGTCTTCCAGTCACTCGGCAAGTACAACTGTCAGCAGTGCACTGAAACTCGGGAGGCACGCACCAATCTTGGCACGGGCAACGGAAGTCAGTGGTTACCGCACCTGTGCTTGTGCAGACGCAGCCGTTCGCAGTGCAGGACATGAATGGACCCCGACATCTGAAGTCGCATGGGCAGTTGTAGTCGGTAGTAAGCCTTCCTGTGAAAGCGCACTTGCACCCATCGGGAGTACATAGCATCAGTGGGGCTTTGCATCTTGCGTCACACGGGCACTGATAGGTGGTGGTCAATTGGCCAGAAAACACGCACTTGCAGCCGTCGGCAGTACACTCCATCAAGGGACCCTTACATTTCGGATCGCATGGACACTGGTAGGTGCTCGTTAGCAAGCCTGTGAACACGCATTTGCAACCATCGGCGGTACACTGCATCAGAGGTGCTTTGCATTTCGGGTCGCAAGGACACTGGTAGTCGTTCGTAACTTGGCCATTGAACACGCACTTGCAGCCGTCATCTGTGCACTGCATGAGAGCAGCCTTGCATTTCGGGTCACATGGACACTTGTAGTCGCTCGTAACTTGCCCAGTAAACACGCATTTGCAACCGTCCGCTGTGCACTGCATCAGAGGTGCCTTGCATTTTGGATCACAAGGACACTGGTAGTCACTGGTAACTTGGCCAGTGAAGACGCACTTGCATCCATCGTCCGTGCACTGCATTATAGGAGCTTTGCACTTCGCGTCGCAAGGGCACTTGTAGTCGTTCGTAACTTGTCCTGTGAAAGTACACTTGCAACCATCAGCAGTACATTGCATAAGAGGAGCCTTGCATTTCGGGTCGCAAGGACACTGGTAGTCGTTCGTCACTTGACCATTGAACACGCATTTGCAGCCGTCATCTGTGCACTGCATGAGAGCAGCCTTGCATTTCGGGTCACATGGACACTTGTAGTCGCTTGTAACTTGCCCAGTAAACACGCATTTGCAACCGTCTGCAGTGCACTGCATCAGAGGTGCCTTGCATTTCGGGTCGCACGGGCACTGGTAGTCACTGGTAACTTGGCCAGTGAAGACGCACTTGCATCCATCGTCCGTGCACTGCATGAGGGAAGGCTTGCATCTGTTGTCGCAAGGGCACTTGTAATCGCTTGTAACGAGTCCAGTGAAAGTACACTTGCAACCATCAGCTGTGCACTGCATCAAAGGTGCTTTGCATTTCGGGTCGCAAGGACATTGGTAGTCGTTAGTAAGTTGACCTGTGAACACGCATTTGCAGCCGTCATCTGTGCACTGCATGAGAGGAGCCTTGCATTTCGGGTCACATGGACACTTGTAGTCGTTAGTAACTTGTCCTGTAAACACACATTTGCAACCTTCGCTGGTGCACTGCATCAGCGGGCCTTTGCATTTCGGGTCGCAGGGACACTGGTAGTTCGTCGTTGCTTGTCCGTTGTAGACGCACTTGCAGCCGGTCGTTGTGCACTCCATCAGAGGAGCTTTGCAGTTGGCGTGACAGCATTTGTAGTCCGAAGTGATAGCTCCCGTGAAACTGCATAGACATCCGTTTGTAGTGCACTTCATGCTAGGGTTCGCGCATAGCTTGTCGCAACATACGTAGCGGGAACCGTCAATGTCAAACGGATCGTAATGAATGACAGATCCGTCCTTACCGCACGTGCACACACCGTCGTTCTTCTTGCACTCCATGTCTTTTGAACGCGCACAGTAGTTCGGGCAGCACTTCGTACTGTCGTAGGTGTTGTCGGCGCACACGCATTGGCCCTGAATAGTGCACACCCAGTTGGCAAACTCAGGACAGTTGTTAGGACAGTTGCAGTTTCGTCCCTTGTATCCCGGCTCGCACTTGCACGATCCTTCTTTGTTGTTCTGACAGACTCCAAAGGGTGCACGGCAGCGAGGCTCGCACGTGCAGTAGAGGCCGGCAAAGCCATGGTTACAGACGCACGATCCCTCGATACAATTCCCGCCGTTGAATTCATTATTGCAGTTAAAATTGCAGCCACCGGATTGCTGTGGATCTAAAACGCAAATCAAAAACTTTCGGCTATGAGAAGTGAGAATCCAGCTTGAAACTTTATGCACACGTGGTAGCTAAAAAATCGAACTTATTAGATTTATCGAACCCCAGGAATCCTAGAAACTCGTGCGACCAGTTCTACGAATGAGAATTAAATTGGAGCCCAGAGTTGTCAAGTGCCACAATATTTTACGACACTTGAGTGCCACATGTTTTCTAAGGGCACGATAAAGAAGCTTGGCTCGCCATACCCACCCTTAGGCAGTAGTTTCTCCAAACGTGTGGGACTTTCAGATTATAGTCAGGAGAAATTTAACCGACCAGCGCTTGGGAAAGACTTGGTATGGAAGGCCAGATTTAAAGGCTAGGTGACGTCATCGATCCCGACAGGCATGCACGAGTCTATTAAACGAGCAGCGTGGCGGACGAATGCAATTCATTACAGAGGTTTGCTAGACCTACATGGAGAGATGATACCGGTAACGCGCAATTAGCGAGGCGCGTTCCGGTAAAACGCGACGGGAGCGGCTACGGCGCATACGCGAGATACTCATGCGAAGTGTGACAGTCGACGAGATTCACATTCATATTCAGTTCATATTCGTAAATCAATAAACAGCTCTTTATCATGAACCAGCCAATGCCAAGAAGCCATGAAAAATATTTTTAAAATTTGCATAAGCGCATCTAGTACAAGCTTGATCCGGAGTATGCCGACCCCACGCGCAACTGCTAGTGCAAACTTACGACAAGGTCTTACTGTAAACAGCAATAATTGATTCTTACCTCGCCGCCAGCGGCTGTGAGCGGAAGAGTCAGGTGACTCGTAGGAGCTTCTCGGCAGTGAGTGAGCAGCTGCCACGCAGCACAAGAAGGCGATCAACACTTTCATTTTCCAGCTTCGTTCAAGCCCGACCTTTCTCTTCAGCTTTCAAAACGCTACTGACAGGCGACGAGGGGATTTATAGGGTTTAGCCGGGGAGGTCTGCTCCGAAACTGTTTTTAATTGGAGCTCAGTGGGCGCGAAGTAACCACATTCTATTTTACACCATCCAACATCATTAAGCCGCTATTGTAAAGCCTGAAGGCACCAAGATTGCGGCAAGCGCCGCTGGCCTATTGGACAGCAGACGAGCCAGACAAACGTGGAGTCGTGAGCTTCTACCTTTGATCCTCACCTCGAGTCGGTGTCGAAACATCCGTGTTGCAATTCGTCGTCGGAATTTCGATCGCGTGCTTTTGGACAGGCACTTAATGCCTGCTAGTGCCAGGGATTTTTCCTGGTGTAAGCTGGACGGACGGCTTTTAGCTAAGGCGTCAATTAACTTCTTCTTTTTCGTCCACTTTTTCTAGGCACAACTAGTACAGACAGACGGTAGAAATAAAATTAATTTTTGTCCATTCCAGTTCGTTTCCAGTGCGTGCATGTTTTGGGCAATTATTTTGTGAGCATTTTGAGTGACGTCTGAATGTTTTTGGGTCTCGTTTTATAGATGATGCGAACGCCGAGAACGCTGAACAGCCGTCTCGAACACAAGGCTAAGTTCTTTTGTGATTTTTCCATGCTCTCAACTCCCTAATGCTTGATAAGTCAGCAGAATAACTTATGATGCGCACGAGTATTGAACTAGACAAGAGGTTTTCGAACAAGCCTTTGCACTGGATGATGGTCGCTACAGTGGTTTCGTAAGGGCCTGATTAAAAGCGTAGGATCGCTAATACCTATGCAAGATTCGGCATTGCTAAGAAAGATTTGTGAGTAGAATTCTTTACTGCTAGTTCTGGTCTGAGGAATTTTAAGACTTGTTAATGTGCCCTTTTCCGAAAAATATCTTGGAACCACTGACCTGGAGAAATGCACATGATCGGAAATTTGCCGCAGCTGCTGCACCTGTCTACACTTTCCTTCCCGTTCCCAAACAGGAATTGTTTCTTCTTTGATCATTTCCCATCGTATCCATCTGCCGCGTTTCCGTTGCACTGCAGGAGATTGCGCTTCCCATCATTTCCCACTCTGTAGTTCTTACAACAGGGCAGAATTTCCATTCAGTTTGGCCATCCATAAAATCCATTCATTGACGCCCGACCCATCTGGTTACGAAATATTAAGCACGAGTTTGTGGAGAAGATACAATCCTAAAGGCAAAGAATAAAGCTAATAATTTTTGTGACGCTTCGGTCCTTTCTTGGACCATTTTTAGTCTGAAGATGGTCCAAGAAAGGACCGAAAAAACACAAACTTATTAGATTTATTCTTTGCCTTGAAGATGTACCCATGGAGGGTCCTAATTTCTTCTCTAAATATGATCCAGGACGTTTACTCTAACTATGCATTTGTGGGACAAATTTTAGGGGATGTTTCGTTCGAAAATGTTATTTTCTCTTTGGCTAACCATTTCACGTACTCGCCCAGGCTATTTTGTCCCGTGCGCTCATTCTAAAACGTGGATGCACCTTCATGAGCATGGCAATTTCCAAAGCTTAGTAGCTATTCAGAAATCTTGGGCTACGACCTGCGTTAGGCTTCCGCTAAATGATTCTGCAAAATGGTACTGCGCGCACTTGCTCAGCAGCAGTCCTGAGAGCTCAGGACTTTTTTTATTACTATTAATGCGTATCATGATTAGCAACTTTCGCGATAAAACCAAACATAATGCTACAATCGCAACTAGCAAAAATAACCATAGCATTAAAAAAAGAAGTGAGGCGAAATGAGGAGCGCCGTAAACTTTAACTCCGCACAGGACACGCATCGATTAAAGCAATTGTAAAAATCAAGTAAAGAATTACGCCGACAAAAGACTAGCACTAAACCACATTTACCAAAACCTCTTCGCATCTACGATGAACCTGATGGTTGCAGGAAGAATGTTTCTTTTACCATCACTATCGCTCTCGACGACCATACGACAGCATTTTGCGTAGCACATCAGAACAAACATTAGCTACCGAAAGCCCAAATAGACTAGAAACAGGCTCAAGACTTTCAGCGTCGGAGTAGGACCTGATTCATCGCTTAAGAAACCTTTCTTTCGATTTTGGGGTTGCTAAATTTCAAGTTTGGGTGTCGAAACTTCTCGTGCCTTTTCTCTTTTATTGGAATGTTGCAAACGAGCTGCTAGTATAGTAAACTATAGTTAATAGTATACTAATAACATAGAACGCGGGCTCCATGTATTGATAGTGTATATCCATGTATACCCTGTAGTGACCCTGTTTGGACCTGAACACAACATATTAAAGGTTGGCATGAAAGTATCAAGCAAAAAAAAGTGGCCGTAAAAATCCCTACAGTTCACTATCACAAGGTCCAGAACAGGCCAGGGGACCTTTATAAACCTTTTTTTTTTTCAATTCTCATCTTATGTCATGATACTAGTTCATGATTTTTTGGCAAACTCAGAAGCAATGACAGTGAAGAGATCATATATGCCACAGCAGCATTTTTGACGATCGCAGACTGGGTCATCAATTTTGGTGTAGCTGGTCTAGGTGGCTCCCTTTGTTATATTGCTTATGCGTTGTGTAAGAACATTCTGCTTTTTTGCATGCCCACTGCCCGCAAGGATGAATAGACTACTTATGGGGTTGGTCTGGAAAGGAAATCGTAATTTTCAGGCAAATAACTCGCGAGCCTCGAATGCGAAATAAGCTCACGTTTGCTTGGAGTGCCAAGAATTTCTGCCTATCACCCGAATGCTGTTGATTGCCTCTCCGTAATCTGAAATTGGAATCGAAGTCTTCTTAGAAATCAGGGTTCTTGATACTCTTGTTGCTTGATGAGCTGAATACCGCAAAGCCATTAGTTTTAAACGCTCTCTCTGCCTACCTTTGGCTTCTTCAACGCCAATCGCATGTGGATCAGTTACGCCTCACGCTGGAGGCAGGAACTCAGCAATCAGTGGCGCTGCGGGGGCCGGGCAAAACCATTCTAGGAATCTCATGTTTTCGGCGGCTTCTGCAACCGAAATACCGCTTCCACATGCAGATGATTTCAATAATAGCGTCACCTGGGAAACTCTCCCGTCGAACATACCCGCCCTTGCCTCTAGCCTGTTCCCCCCCCCCCCGTTTAAGCGTCCTTGTTTCGATGGTCAACGGCTTTATCATATAAATCTGCTTCCCGAAACTAAAAAAAAAAAAAAACTTTTAATGCCAACAGGTAGTGGAAAAAGAAAAAAAAAATGGAATGAGCGTAGCCAAGAGCAACAACAAATTCACCATCAACAACAACAGCAACAAGTAAAACAAAAAATATCTTTACGAACTTTTAAGAACTGCTTATACGTATCGCTTTTGCCAGGCTTTCCTTATATACCGTTTATAGAAAAAGATCGGTTGATTTGTAATTGAGACGGGCTTTTTTTCAAGGAAGATCGTTTTCCATTATTAAAGCTTCCGACTGAAGAAATAGAAAGATGAGCATGACTTTGTATAACATCCTGGCGCAAGCAGAACACATGTATGTTGACAATCCCTTTAGCAGCCCACCATTTGATCCTTGCATTGTCTTGTTGAAGTATTGATGCTGCGATTCTTGTCGCATTGCAATAATGATTTATTCTTATGATGCATGCATGCATGCATGCATTTAATGATTTACACTTAAGATGCATTACAAATTCAAGAAGACGTTTATAATTCACTATTCTTGAGATTATTGCTTCGACTTGCATATACGCGACACAGCCGCAAAACTCGGCAAAGGCTGGATACAAAATATATAAAGTTTAATGTGCAAAATTACAAAATAAAACAGCTTTAAATTAAAACTAATATAAAATGACTCCAGTCGAAAACGACTTCCTCGTCACGCATGCATGTCAAATATGAACACTTTTTGCCTTCCAATAAACGAACTACAAAATTTCTTGAATAATCATGTCCACTTAGCATCTTTTTTTATTTTTTTTTTTTATTTGTCCGGTTACCCGGCAGCACCAGAGAAAGTGCTGGTGCCGCTATCTTTCACAAATGATCGTAGCATACATTCATAACGTAAACGTTAACGTTATGAATGTCCACTTTGGATCAACCTGAGCGCTTGCAGGCGATGGCATAAAAAAAAAAGAAAGAAAGAAACGAAGAGACGGCCCACATCTTCGTAAACAAACTTCTCGCGCGCTCACCGCAGGGAAATGCTATCTAGCCGATCGCCATTTGCGGTTGGTATGATAGGTGGGTGCGTCCTCCAGAGCCCCGGCGGGCTTGATCGGCACCAACTTCCTAAGGGATCCACCAGCTGCAAGGAGGTAGCCGCGTGACGGGAAGTTAACAAAGTAACGGAGATTGCATCAATACCAACTAAACTGAACGATGACAAACTCCATGCACTCCTCAACAATATAAATAGATTTGCATCGCATCTACGCGGAAATCTCGTACACCGCTCGGCCAACCTTAAGAGCCTATCCTGAGCTTAATGGCCACGCGAACAGGCAACACATCATCGATCGGTTCTTGGAAGCTTGCTCCATAGCTGATTTTTATTTCCTCTTCCCTGCAAAACATGAAATTTAACGCTGGTAGTTTGGGTGATAACGCGGTACTTCAATGGAGGAACTTATTCCTCTTCACCTCGAGCAGCTAATCGGAGCGGGTGCAAAAGCGCACTCGTATGAATCACCATTAAAAATAGGATTGGGGCATCGAGCGAGTCAGACGGAAGAATGGTCATTGCTTAATCCTAATATGGGCGCAATACGGGAGGGCAAGTCTACACATCTGTGATTTTAACTGCTAATCTTGCTCGGACGATTAGCTGCGCTAAAGAGGGCGCCACTTTTGTAGCTTTCAAATCGAGCAACGTTGAGCTGCTGTCACAGAAATAATATTTGCATCAGTGTTCTAAATTTTGCAAGAACAGAAACAAGTAGTACCAACAGAAATAGTTACAACGACAAATGCCACCACATACCAGGCATTCTAGGACTGCGGAACAAACTTTTGCTCCGTGAACATTTGTCCGCATTTTTTTTCCCAGCTGAATGGTACGTTATGCAAGTAACACGAACCGAAAAGCCCCTACTTTGGCTGGTAACAACAATTTAGCAAAATTACGCTTCCTCATAACAGCAAAGGATTAGACAAAACCCTTAAATTAACTGAGCATATGCTCAAACATCACTTACGGCCCTTGACCTAGTTTCGGCCTTTTAAGATCGTTTGGACCAACGTTCGATTCTGTTTATCGATTTTCCGCTGCCTGTGTGATTCGAACGCTTTTCATACCCTTGGGATCTGGATTGAAAAACGACCAACACGCAAAGTTTCAGAATCGACTTTCCCATGGAACTAACGCCATCGGTTTCGATTTGGAAAAATCATGTCAAGCATATGTGTATCGCGTACTTAGTCTCAGAGCTCGCCACGTATGGCGCTCGTGAGCTAGTCGAAAAGCTCGCCGTCGGTAGAAACCTAATGAAAAAGTAACTACAAAGTCTTTCTGTAGGTGAGTAATAAATTACGCTACACATAGAAATCGTAAAAGAAGTGATGCAAATGTAGTTGATTTGTCGAGCTGATTATCAGCTTGGGATATGGACTTGATGTATTTAATGTTCTACGAGAATGTCGTCTAAACGTTGAGCTTTTGGGGTATAGGTGGCTTGGGCTAAAGGTGACTTGAGCTCATTGATTGGGCCCCCCCCCTATGGATCGCAGTACCCATTCTGCTAGACCACCCCACACCCGCTGATTATTAACTGGTTAGTGAACGATTGCTTAAGCCCCGCAGCACTGGCAACGTAGAACCTGGGTGTTTTCGATCCATTCACCATACGACTTGCAATCGAAGAAGCAGAAATCGTACAACCCACTTGGTTTCCGGTTTTCGGCCAGTCTGATTAGTGGCCAGACGCAACTCTTTCCAAAATATTTTTGAAGGTCGATTCTAGAAAGAAAGGAATTTTGCCAGCTATAACATGCGGCTATGAGGCACAACAAGACTACACCAAAGTCAGCCAAGACAGCCCACACCAATATTTCGTGTATTTCGTAAGTGGTTGTTCATAATGCACGACTTTTAACCAGACAATCCTCGTCCGAATTGCATCAAAGCAAAAGCTAATGAATCCGCTCCGGTCTTTCAGACGGGTAATTTAGTTAATAAAAATATCGTCTGTCTCACTAACCGCAAGCCTAACCCTTGGTTCTAGTCAGCTAATGCATATTTCCGCATTGGTGGTCATCGTGCGTGTGCCCACGGTTTAGCGGATGCTACCGATCGCACCAGGTCTAACGAACCATGGGAATGACCGATTTTCTGGCTTGGGATGTAATCGCCAAACTACCTTTCAGAATCATGAATCGGCACTGTGATAAGTACGAACCAGAGCACGGAGGGTGGAATTTATCAGAAGCAGACTTCAAAAGCGAATTTAATATGAAGCTAGCGTTTCGCGCAACGAAAACCGACTTGCTTAAGTAGCGAAGCATCTCGCAAAACTCTACTTAACCAGTGTAGCACTTACTGATGAGAAGGGTTAAAAACATGAACGTCAGAAGCGGCCATGGCGGCTCTGTATGACCGTTGATGAGCAACGACAAGAATTTATTTTTTCCCTAAGGCATCGTATTAAAACAAACACAAGATAAATCATAGTTCAAGATATACCAGTTCCATCGCAGCTGCATTTATCGGAATAGAAGACATCCTCTGTGAACGGAGCCTGTGAGATTGAGCAGTGGCTTCACTAGCTTTGGTTTCACCCGGTGCGGTAAACTCTTGGTGTCCCCCTCTAGACTTTCACTGATCACCATAGACGATTTCCACATGCTCCTGTACTACAGAATGCCAGGTTGTGATGGTGTCACCCGGTGCGGTCCGCAACCCCTCCCCCCACCCTCCTAGTGGCCTCACTGCTTGCGAGCTTTATGCTGACGGTCTGAAAAGACCGACAACCGCGCGTAAAATCGTGATTGTACGTAGTTGAGCGAATCGAACGGGTATCCTTGCCGAAGTTTTTTAATTCTTGGAAGCAACGGAACCTTTGAAACGTCTTCTGGGTGATCCCTGGGTAATTAGCTTTACTTATGAAGGGATCTTCCCCTCGATTGACTTGGGTGTTCTCAACCTTTTCGTTCTTGAAGTTTAATGAGCCGAACTTTTATCCTGATTATTATTTGCATGTGTAATTGTTCAGGATATATAATCGAGAGATACATCGATAGATTGAAGGTCCACGTTTTCAGGGGTTAAGGGACGCATCTAGACCTTTCAAGCTGACTTGAAAGTAAAACAGGAGCTGGATAGATACCAGCCGGGTGGATTACAGATCGGGTGTATAATTGTTCAGCATATATAATCGAGAGATATATCGATAGATTGAAGGTCCACGTTTTCAGGGGTTAAGGGACGCATCTAGACCTTTCAAGCTGACTTGAAAGTAAAACAGGAGCTGGATAAATACCAGCCGGGTGGATTCCAGATCGGGTGATCAAGGTAATCAAGTCTGTTTGGAAATGCAGTAGATCCATCTTGAAAGTACATATGGGATGGAAAGTAGTGACTGCGCTAAACCATCTCTGCCGTAAAAAGTAATCACTTACACAGAGAAAAAGCTCCTGACCCACAGTCAACCCCGTTCCACAAGATCTGTTGATACCTTACGACATAATTCTACACTGAGATCTTTTAAAATGTCTCGGAATTTACATACACACGCACACACACATAGAAACACACACACAGACACAGACACACACAAAAACACACACACACAGGAAGAGGAAAAGAGAGACGGACAGATTGAGTGAGCTACAGAGACGCACTGTTTACTTCGGTACACTCCACCACTTAGTTCTCACTTCCTCAAACTTCAGCAACGCCAACGACTAAAACCATTTGCAAAACTAATCAGAAACACTCTAAAATCTCAACAACTCAAGGACGGCAGAAAATTTCCGAGCGAAAACAAACTCTGCGGATGAGTGAAGGTCCCAGGTACTATGTTGATTGTACTAGGTGGCAAACCTAAAATTAAAGTGTGGTAAAGCAAGTTCGCCGGATGCACATTACCACAAGAAGGGTACCGACACACCATTTGCATCATCCTCGGGTTTTTGTTTGCGGTTAGAGGTTAAATCTGCGGTAGGGATCGCAGGCCACGGTCTCTTAGGGGGTCAAGCTTGAACGTCTTCTTTTTTTTTTTTTTTTTTTGTAGATTGCGCCGACTTGATGAAGCATTTTAGGCTATTTGCTTAGAAAACTTCTGCGAAGAGTACGCATGAAATTCAGTTACCATGGGGCTGCATACCAACTCTCTGGCGAAAAGTTGAGCCAGAAGAAAAGGCTAATGTGAGAAGGAATCGCCAATGAAAAGGCCATAATTTACGCAATGGATCCTTCCATGACACACACGCATACTAATGACACACGTAAAAAAACACGCGAAGGGAGCCTAAACACAAACAAAATGATATTAAATGATATTAAATGATAACAATAGTATATTATAAGGAGAAAAAGAAAAAAAATAAAATAAAACTAAAAAACTTAGCCAAATAACAAAGCATACGTCTCCGCCATTGCTGAAACCTGAACATTCATGCCCTTAGGGTGCAATGTTTGTAGTCTTGTCATCCATCGATCTTCATTAAATCTGAACTGTTCCTCTGACCCACTGACACCTCGCTGCAAGATCGTCACACGCAAATCCGTACTAAAATTGCAATCCTTACTTCCAGCAAAGTGCGTTGCGAGTTTAGTTTGGCCGGGATGGTGTAAAACGTCCGATCGACGGCCATCGAAACGATGGTTAAGTTTATTGCTTGTATAACCCACATATATGAGTTCGTGATGTGTACATAGTGCTAACACATGGATTTCCCTCATGATTCCCCAAGAACGTTTAACGTCAGTCTGATGTTTGAGCAACAGTTTAGAACACATGGATAGCTCTGATTTTGAGGGGGATAAGGTGTGATAGGGGAAGGTTATATATATAAGGACTTCAAAATTTTGATTAAACGTGTGAAAAACAAGAGCGTGACAAGCAGGCCTGTCATACGCCAAGGGATTGCCTTGGTCTTAAGTATAGTTGCGGTGGTTACAAATACGACAGATGCGATGGTGAACAGACCATCCATCTGCAGGTCTCCTGTCCACATTGACCGGAAAAACAATTTTCTTTGAGACGGCTGCCACAACGCTATCAAGGTCGTTATAATTATATCCAGAAAGGCTATGTTTCATAATGAATCACAAACGACCATTTGAAGGCAATCAGAAGAAATTGGTCACACTAAAAGCCCTTTTAACGTACAAAAAAAACTCAAGGTGGTTTGAGTTGCCATAGTTCCGTTTCATGGCCACGTGGAGTTAAGTCGATCCGTTACGTAAGGATCTATATAAAGCTAAATCGTACTCGTTAGAAAGCCGCTAGGGGGCCCAACCTTTTCAAAGCGCTTCTTAAACCCCGTACTAAGTCGTAAATATTGTTTTTAAATGTTCTACCGTGTTCAAGTGGACCGTTTTCTGTATATACCCAAACGTTCAAGGTCACAAACATGGAAAACTACCATCGACCTCTAGGTATCAAGGAAGTTGCAGATTTGACTATACTTTAAGTGCGAATTTGGGTATAATCGTGTTCTATTTGTATGGTTCCGCTTACAAATCTATGTTTATGTCTTTCCTCCTCGACACGAATAAAGCACTTTTATGTAGCGATCATGCGAGGCAACCACCAATCTAAGAGTATATAAAAGGTCCCATTAGCCATAAGCTAAATATCAATTTCAATTTAGTTCCAAAAATTCTAGATTCCAAAATTCTAAAAATTTAAGATTTGTAGTTGGAGTATACAGACTAAATATTCTTTTCACTCGAATGCTTGCTAGCGCTTAAGCAGCTAGTTTGTTGTTGCTGTTGTTGTATTTGTTGTTGTTGGCTGGCCAGACTGAGGTCTAGGCGCTATTTTATTCCATCGTAAGTTCCACGTGTGCAGATGCCAAGGCATAATGCTAGGGCATAGTCATTTCGTATTTACCCTTCCGGCACACCCCCTTTTCTCAGAAGGAATCCCATCCCCAAGAAGCGTTGAACGTTTTCTTAAAGATCTTTCTTACAATTTTATATTAAAAAATATAAAATTTAAAATAAATTCTTGAATCTTGAATCTATTATAGAAGCTTGCGACAAGCGAATCATGTACACGTACTTTGAATTTACACGAAACGTTCTCAGAGGCCTACCAACAACACTCGCACAACGCACCCACACCTTACGCTGTAAATAGTTTGTCACATTTTGCCGAGTAAGTAACACGCGGCCCCCGAGATGTGTACAAGTTTCTTTTCAAAAGACAACGGCACTAGCCTATTCTATAGTGCTGCCGAGCAACCAGAAAATACACAAAAAGGAGCCTTGAACGGAGTCGCAAACTGGGAGACAGCCTTGGTTAACTGACATCCTCAATACAAGGGTCTCACTTCAAGCTGCGTAAGCGCCCCTTCGAGCCTGTATCTCAACAGTAAACAACTTAGCTTGTGGAAGCGAAGAATGTCTGGCACTTCCTGGTTGGTTGTATCCTCGATGGTCTGCAGACGGCAAGTCATTAATTAGATTAGATCCTTCAGGTTTGCTAGCAAACCTTACTTGTCTCGTGCGATACGCACAGTAGTCACATCGTGCCCTATAAGGTCATGTACATCAATGGAGCAACGGGGCCAACTGATTGCAGACTTTTGTTTATTGTTCCATTTGTTACATAAACTGGTGGTAGTTGCGTCTAGGGTAATTTTTTTTCCAAATTTGGGGTTGAATCTAGCATCGTCGGAAGGAGCTGGAACGGCCCTAAAATGCTTGCTTGGAAAGCCATGTCGTTGAGCCTCATTCCTAGTTGAGATTTCAATCTAGCACGTTTGTTGTCAATCGGTAAGTGCAAGAAAGCGTCACGCAAATAAACGATCTATGACTTGATGAATAAATAAATAATATTGAGATTTGGAAAAAGTGCCATTGCAACCAATCCGCAATAAATACGTCATACAGTCGATGGCAAGTGCGTTTGTTCTTAAGTACACCGTGTGCAAGTAAACCCTGGCCTTAACAGATGGGCTAAATTATGGACTTGATTGAACTGCTATTAAGTTAAGCTTGGCTTCGGAAGTTTTGCTACGCCTTTAAGAGCCATGTTGATGTGAGAGAACTTTTTAAAGAGTAACCTCATTATGTAAGCAAAAACCAGGTCTGGATTATTCAACAACAACAACAACAACAACAACAACAACAACAACAACAACAACAAAAACAACATACAGAGTTCATTTACAGATGCCGGTGCGTGTGGTTGCGCCCCATCATAAAAGAGGACCTCAAAAAAAAAAATTTAAATATTATTTGCCTTGAAAAATTCAAAAGAACTTGCTCATCCCTTTCTGAGCTTTATTTTGATTCTACTTCCCTTTCTATTTAAGGTCATCGCCTGTATAAAAATTACTGTAACATGATAAACGCCGCTCTACTAAGCAGGCCTCGCAGTTAATGTTTGTTTTCAGGACTGGGCGAGATGAACGACAATAACAACAACAACAATATACGACAATTTGCGATGATGTCGTTTACATAATGTACAATATTTAAGTCATTATCCTGGATGACAATCTATCTGGTGGATGTTTTAGCCTATCATTTAACTCAAGACATGATCTTTCGCATCCTGATCAGCTGAGTATCATGCCAGGAAATATAACATCAGTTGATGGGAAACCTGTTATAAACCTGTTATATTTTGTCGCATTCTAACATTAGAAAATCATACCATAGCCAACATCAAAGTCTTGCATTATTTATGCGAGGAGTGCAAGCTGTGTTTCTCCAAGTGTAGCAAACAGCCCTAAGATAACTTAGCTGCCATGTGTGGGTGATACATGCAGCACATTTTGACAGAAAATCTTTGAACAAAACGTATTTGCTATCATAATTGTTTGTACTGGGCATTCGTCATAGCTAATTGGTCGATGTTCTTCTGGCTTAAATAAAATTGTTGTTGTTGTTGTTGTTTATTGTTGTTGTTGTTTATTGTTGTTGTTGTTTACTTTTTGATTTCCTTTCAATGGTCCAGCTGCTTTACGTGTAGCTCTTGATCTCAACCCATCGATGGCGAGTTGCTGAAATAACACGTATGTTGCTACAGGAGTTGACAAAAACTGTGAGAAACGCACGACAGATCAGCAAGCGCCGAAATGAAATCATTCTGAAACATATTTGGGGTCATTTTTTGTTTTCATTGAAAGGATTTGCATTTGCTTGCAAGCATGTTGCTAGCTGCGCAGATGTGAGCTCGAAATAGCTAGCTCTTTATAT
>QQSS02104636.1:0-16626 GCA_003687565.2 Craspedacusta sowerbii
TATATATCTTTATTTATTTTGTTATTTAGTTTGTTATATTTCGCGAATGGACGAAGCAGAATGAAATTACTTATAACTTTCAAGAGAAAAGAATACGCTTTTCAGTTTGCGGGACATGTTTCGACAACATCTATTGTCATTCTCAACTAAGTTAGCGTTACAAGAGATTATTTTTCTGTTCTATATCATGCTGCCACATGCTTCCTAAGGAAACTCAAGGAAGCGATGTACATCCTGTGTCATAAAACTTAATCTGAATTCACAAATTCATCACTCATCCCTTAGTCTTTCTCTATATTTATTCTTCTCGTTTCCCCTTGTTGTCCTTGTCGCGCATCTTTGTACAGCGGGTGGTTAAGGGTTTCCCGAAGCGTCGTTTAAGTGCTTATCGTCTGTACGTTCCTTCGTATCTGTAGTGTTAAACGTTTCTATTTAGAAGTTTGTTTAAGAAGCGTGCATATTTATTGTTAATTGAAGTGTTCGCGCCTCCTAGGTATTTATACTGGCCTCTTGTACCGCTAACTTAGTTGAGAATGACAATAGATGTTGTCGAAACATGCCCTGCAAACTGAAAAGTGCATTCTTTCTGTTGAAAGTTATTTATGTTTATATTTATATTTCTATTTATATTGGTTGGGTATATAAGTTCATGAACGTTATTGTCGTATTTTGAAGTGGTTATCATTGGTTGTTGGTTGTTTGGTTGGTGTATATTGGTATATTGTTGTTTTATTTTGAAGTAGTTATCAAGGATTATATCTTGAGTGTATGAGAATTTTGAATGAGTATTACGATGATATCGTTTTAATCTTTTTATTGTTATTTGCACCACGAGAGGTTCATCTTGATAGTAGGCAGTCCCATTACTTCCTCCAGGTGTTGCTTAACTGAATATATATTATATATGTGTCTTTTTTATGGCCGCATGGCCGAGTGGATAACGCACTCGACTTGCAAACAAGTCTGTAAGGGTTTAAGCTACCTAGGGCGATGCTCAAAAAAGCCATCATCCGAGGCACCATGCCTAGAATTGTGAGTGATGCCGAGGTATACGAAATGTGTCGTAATAAAATGAGAATAAAGTTTTAAAAAAATATTATTATTATTATTATTAATAGTGATAGTAATATTAATAATAACAATGCAAATATGACTTTATTTTATGCATTTTACAGTAACAATAATAGTGATCGCTGATTAATGACTTGCTAAACGATAACCTTGAAGATTTACAGAGACAGCACTATCCTAGACTGAACATTCACCTTGGCTGGACGTTTTGGAACGACACTCTCTTTTTCACTAGATACGAAAAGCAAGTCCTTGCTGCAGTCGATAATGGAGAGCAGAGGGAAGCAGTCCTCGTAAGTGACGTCTTGTCGAAGTCATGGTCAAATTCTGTGTTGCTCCGTCTGAGAGGCAAGAGTAATTAATAATGTATAGATTGGGAGTGTGGCACCACATGTTACTAACTCTATAGGGACGATCGCGATGGTCAGTATATGTTTCACTAGGATCATGTCTGTACGAGTGCTCGGCTGAATCTGTCTCCATAGAAAATGAGCCTAGCGGACCTTAAGTCAACAGTTGACAAAGGTAAGAGTTAGGCTAATCTTTGGCCCAGAAAACTCTTATCTATCGACATATGTGCCGTGGTTTCAAGTCTTTTTTCTCCATTTTTGTTTAGATGGATTCCGAAAGGACAGTTGGTCAGTCACTTGCACGAACACAAGGCAGCTGTCAATAGGTAAGTTTCCTAAAAGCTTTTCGACCGATTTGCAGCCACGCATTTGTACATTAAAATTGCATTAGTATGCCGGATTGGCTAAGTATATGATATTCAGTTAACGTCTCACTTCGCCAAGCGTTCTTGCGTTATAGAATCGTTGTTAGCGATGATCACACTTTCTTTGCGACTGCTTCGAATGATTCCACTGTGAAGATCTGGGACACTCAGCGGCTCGACGGGAAAGCTCTTGTCACCAAGTCAAGGTTCACGTACAATAAGCAAGGTTTGTGGTGGTCTTAGCTGATGCTAAAGTCCTTTCCCGGATTGTTTGCCTTGATTAGCGCCTGGCCGTAAGTTAATTATACCGTGTTTCCTGTTGCTGTTTTGTTTTATTTATTTATTATTACTTTAAGTTTTTTTATTGACTGCTTCTGTTATAGTTGGGAAGATAAATTGTCTAGCGTTTTGTCAGAATTCGTCGATGGTAGCATGCTCATCGGATAATGCATCGATCCACATATTCAGGTATTGACTGACCTACTTCTCGTTAAGTGCTGCATGTGACTGAGTGAACGGATGACAAGCATCAAAGTTGTTATGAGCAGAACGGGGTTTGTTAGCTCGGTTTCCCGTTCGTAGATCGGTGGCGGGATCGGGTGTAGTCAACTCGTGCTGTTTCGGGGTCAGGATCGGGAACAAACGGCCACCATCAAGTGTCCCGGAGTTGGTGTTCCTCATAAGTGTAAGTCTTATTCTTAAATTTCATGCTTCTAGAATCGACGGTGCTGGGACTGGGCAATCGAAGGAGTCTGGGTCGAAGCTGCCACTACTTATTGAAAAGAAGTTAAACGTTGCAGAGGAAGGCGTAGCTGTGGATATGCATCAATTTGACACTGGTCAGTGAACTGAGTATGGACCAATAAGAAGTAATAAAAAACAACAGTTTATCGTTTTAATTTTAAGAATTGCTACAAACTTTGTTCTTCTTTAACCGTTTGGAAAAATTATGCATAAATTGAAATGGCTCATAGATGGATTAGCAGACTGACCGGCAGAAAGGCCGGTACTCAATCTGCTCCTTAATTAAGTATCATCTCCTTGTTTCCAGGCAACCAATCAATTATCACTTATGCCACAGTTCATGGCTATATTTGTGGCTGGGATTTGCGTCAGCCGAAAGAAAAATATGCTTGGAGATTCAAGAATGAGGCAAATCTAGGTATGGTTGTTTCATTCGTGTCAACTATAAAGCCAGTGACCCGTGCTGTTGAGAACTTGCTTATTGCTAATCATGTATGCTCGTGTGATATGAGCCTCTTTGTACGGTATTCGGTGCTCTAGGCCTGTCCCTGTACTTGTTAGTTAGCAAGTCAAAATAGTCGTACAGTTCTCAACAGTACACTCAGCTCTCGTGGTCTAGTGGTAAGTGCTCTGCTTTCCACTCCGGCGACCCGGGTTCGGTTCCCGTGCACGTCACTGATGAGTTCCATCTAGGGGAAGCGCGTCTGGCGTTGGGGGAATGGGTGAGCTGGTGAATTTCTGATCTTGGCCGATATGTACGTATACACACCAGGCATGATGGGAACGATACCAAGATTTCGGATCGGTCCGTTCCGTTAGGTATCGTTCCTTTTGCTCGCTTCGGTCGTATCGGGAAATTTTTCGTCAAACCCGAATCGTATCATATCGCTTGCTCGGAAAACGAACGATTCTTCTCGATATTGAACGATCCTGCATTTTTGTTGTTGTTGATCAGCACAGCTTTACGAGTTCGTAACGTTTCGCAAGAAATTGAGTAGGCGCTCGCCTGCTATTATTGAAGATTGCTACATTACAGGACAAGCTTGCTTTAACAACTAAGACAATTTTCAGTCTTGAGAGGTTGCTAAATGTCGGAAATGCGAAACACATACGAAGTACAGCATCTTGTCATGGTTATTTGAGCAAGCAAGGTACACAGCACGAGTCAACATTTATCACGAATACTCGCACCTGATATTATATGCTTAAAAAATCAGCGATTACGAAAACCTTGTTGCTCTTAGTGCTGAAAAATGAATTGATCAACAACTTGAATGTTTACAAAAGCTATAATGTAAAGCATGATCGTTACCCAAGTAATGGGAACAATCCTATAAGAGTTACTTTTGATCGCTAGATACATTAAAATTGTTGATTAACAAAAAAATTAAACAAAATAAAATAATAAGCGAGCATATGATAAGCGACCAAAGCAAAAATCGTACGCGATTCGTTAATACACTCAAGTTGCCGGCTAAAAAAAACAGGTCTTGCCATTAGTCTTCCAGGAGGTATGGATGTTAAATGATCCAATTAATGCAATCAGATCGTTCACAAAAGAAACAGCACAATTTGAAAATATAATTAACTGATTTGAAAATAGAGATAAGCTCTGAAAATTCGAGGCTATTGTGCTTTGCTGAGTTGCACAGTGCAGACTATTAAAAAGTTGTTCTAGTGCCGACTAGCAACTATCATCACTGCTCTGCGCTAGAACGACCCTGTTCTTTAGTGGAGAAGAAAAATTTTAATTCTCCAGGCTGGCGCAACAGGGACATTATACGATTTATTTAACCTCACGCAGTGTGACCAAGATGACGTGGTGTGTCCAATAACAAAAAGCAATCTTAGGAGATATTATTAGGTATTATATTTTCCAGTCCGTAGTGTACAGTATGACAAACTAAAAAGGCGGAAGATAACGTGATGGACCTGTAAGAGCAGAACAATCGATCGCTATTCGAGCGAGTCAATCACTGTGTTGGAAGTGAAATTTATATATATATATATATATATATGCGCGTTTCCGAAAGCTTCGGGTTAGGGTTAGGTTTGCTCGTATTCTTGGTTCTACGTCTGTTTGACATCGCTTCTAACGAGCAGGTACAACGCCGTGTTCTTCTTTAGGGCTTATCACGAGTTTCGCAGTGGATCCTCTTCAGTGTTGGATTGCGTGCGGGACATGTGATGGGGTGCTGGTGTGCTGGGACATGCGCTTCCAACTTCCCATCACTCAGATCGTGCATCCACGTCGTAAGTTCGTTCCGGAAAACTTGTGTGTCGTCTGTCACCCATTTCATTTATTGTGTGTTCATTTATTTGCGTTCAAAAGTTCTTTCCGTTTTATTTGTCCTGCCGTTCTTTCTGGCTGTAAGTCGTTTGTTCGCTCGAAACGAAGCCGCCATAGATCGTTTTCCCTTGGCCATTGACATCCGTTCATTTTGTTGTATTGTAGTATTCGATTTTCTTCAATTCGATCCTGTTGGATCCAAACCTCGCACTTTCACACATCCACGCCTTATTCGTCTCGTGCCTAACTAGAATGTTTATTGATGTTTTATCTGAACCTTGATGCTTGACAGTAACCGTAAATTGACCAAGACATGGCATTTACAAGGAGCTAGGTTGTGAAAGAATATTGAAAGAGTAGGCTTGCAGGAAGATCGTTAATTTATGGACAGTACCTGTCTACTTGGTCGCGTTACGTAAACTCGTTTTGGCTGATGTTTAGGATTGTGATCAATAAATAAGCTTCATATTATGATATTTCTTCGTGTGATGCTGTGCAGGTGTTGCGCTTCCGTTTTTTAGGTGCTCGTGTGCGTCGCGTGTGTACGCATCCTCTGGAGCAGTCTTGGATAGTTGCTTCCTTCCAAGGAAATAACGAGGTGTCCATGTGGGACCTCGAGACGTCAGCAAAGAGACAGACGTTATGGGCAAGCCCGCACCCGCCCTTGTCCCAGACTCAGGTATTGTCGGACGATCTGCTCGGTGCTATTGTGTGACTTCATTTTTTCGGAGTGGTGTGTCTTGTCCTGTTGTGTATGCATAGGAACAGCGCCTTCTGCGAACCTCAGATTCTGAAATACAGAAACCTATCGCTTGTTTTGAAGGTAAGCAGTGACACTGCTTTGGCGTTGCTTCCTTCCGATCAAGACTCAAGAACCTTTTTCCTGACTGCCGGCACCGACCGGCGAATTCGTTTGTGGAATCTTCGACAACCGGATGCTTCCTGCATCGTCGCTGGTGCGGCCACGGATAATCTAGATCACATTTCCTTAGCGTACAGGTGAAAACTTGCAACTTCTAGCGCTTATGATATAGTGCTTACCATCTTCTAGAACATATTCGTTCTCTTTTTTGTGCTGCAATTCTGCCTCGGCATATATGTATATATATATATATATATATATATATATATATATATATATATATATATATATATATATCTGTGTATGTATCTATGTACTGATTACCAAACGGTCTGTTTGCTTGTCATTTGGTCTTTTTGGTAATCTTGTTATGTTTTCTTTTTTAATGCTGCTCTCTGTTGGCTGAGTTCCCCATTTTAGATATTATTATTTCTGGTCTTCGCGTCTAACTGAATGCGATACTAGTGACTTGATCTGTTAGCCTGCCTGTATGACCACATATCAGTCGACATATCTGTGTGCATGTCTGTGAGTCTGTTGCTTGCTTCATAAACATATGTTCATGTTTTACTGATAATTTTGATGAGCGATGGCTCCTGCCCGGACTGTTACGAACAAGACAGCTTGTCATCTTTGAACCCTTGCTGATACGGCGTTTTGCCTTCATGTGCAGCCACCGCTTGATTGACGGCACCGAGGTGATTTTCGAGACGTACGAGAAAAAGCGATCGAACATGGCTTACGATGACCATCCCCGAAAAGGTGCGGACGAAGCACCTGTAGGTCATCAGGACTGCATTTCTGATATTGCCATCACAAAACTTCCCCAAAACTTTTTGATCAGCGGCTCCCGAGATGGGGTGATCAAAGTGTGGAAGTAGCGTTTACTTTCTGTTTGGTTTTTTGAAAGCGCAAGGATGACTTTCGTGTGTTCTTTCGTTGGCCTGCTTTCGGTTACTTAATACTGGAGAGCATAATAGTGAATGACGCGCCCTTTCAGTTACTTGTAATATATTTCCTTTTCTTGTAGCCCGTATTTTCAGATCCTGACTTTAATTGTCCACCCCGTTTAATTATTGAAGAGTAGTTGCTGAAAGCTGGTGGTCTTTTGCTAGCTGAGTATTAATCTAACGAGCGCGTTTTTACTTACGGATTCACGTATTGTTGTTGTACGCCGTCTTTGAGTGCGGAACGAACACTGTCTTGCTCGGCTTCCCAATGATGCGACCGTTGGTTAACCTCGAAGATAATTCGTGCATATTAGCCCTTATACTGGAATTCCAATTTTCATAAATGGATTATTTCGGAATACTCGGCTTTTTTTTATTTTATTTCTTTGACAGAGAATTTTAATAGACGCAATCTGTGCAGTTGCAAAGAGAGTTTTTCGTCCGTGACTTCGGTTTGTTACTCGTACCATGCTCAAGCTCTGATTCGGGTTAGAAACTCAATCGCCTTCTGTTTTTCTCTTGCTTTATGGCTTCGTATCAAGTCATACTTATTGTGCCTATTGCTGGGCGACTGCTTGCAACCAGCATTAAGTTTAAAAATCAAGATTTTCCTGGTGTTTCACTCGTGTTACTAAGTGATTCAGTAGGACCCGCAGTCGAAAGAGAAGGGCGGTTGGATAGGGTTGGCTTGTGTCGGCTTGTTGCAGGAATGAGCGCAGCGGTAATCGGTGTTTTTCCTTTTGGCTACAAAAAGCGGAGTGAAAGCAGGCCTAACAGAGGGGAAGCTAGAATGGAGAAGGAAGTGAGGAGCTACTGAGTTGAAAGAAAACGCCCGCGAACATTTCTCATGAAAGTTTTTCGCTATTGTAAGGTCTTTATTAACACCATTGATCACTTTGAGGCTTAATTAAGCCAATGAAAAATTGTTTGAATTGGAACCTGTTTGCACATTTTCAGGACCGCGTGCTGGTCCCAGGTAGTTAAAGCAAATCCATTTGAAAAGGTCAAAGCAAACCCTGAGGTACACTATATTTGCAAGGAACAGCTATCTGGGACAAGTCTTAAATATGTGCGCAAAATTTCAACCTTAAGTCTCAAGAAGCCTTGCTAATAGTGTGCCCTTATGTTAACTCCAGTATGTTGAATCTTATAAATTATTTCTTGGTTTGACTGGATGGTTTTCTTCTGTTCAAAGCAAAATGTGAAGCATCGGACTATTTCTGTAAATTGCTCCCGACAAGTGCTCCAAATTCTTTTTGAGTCGGTTAGTTGTGAGGCCCTTACTGCTGCGACGTGCACTGTTGCTGCAAGCGATGACATAAGCGATAACACCGAGTCACTCACGAAACTCAATATGCAGCTTCGCCAAAGGAGTGCAGAAATTGTTAAGCCGCGAAAACGTGAAGGTTCTCACTTTATAAATAAAAAGCCGGTGACCAAACTTAGGTATACGAGGGTATAAATCTGCCATTTACTCCTTAGTAAGTGCTACTATCGGTATATATTAAGATACATACTCTATATACTAAGTGCTACGTAATTTCGCGGCAGTGAGGTTACAAGATGGCGACCGGTCTGCACAAGCTTTCGCTTCTCATTGTTTTTTCAGCTAGTCAAACTGTCATCTAAGCCCTAATCCTAACCAGGCCTAACCCTAACCTTTTCCCTAACAAGCTCGAGCAATCCTCAAACAATGGAAATTTTCTATGAAATAATATATTAAAAATTAATTATTCGAAGACAACAAATTAAAGTATCCTGGTGAGTGGCTGGCATCTTGGAATAAACGGGAGTTAACCGTCTGATGCAATCCATTTATTATGGATATCATTGGTCAGAAAATATTCATTCAAAAATAATAGGCTGATCCGGTTGAGCTATCTGTCGAAATGATACCATAGTTATTTCTGTTGTTTAAGCCAAGGGATTGATACGATTTGAAACATAACGAATAAACCTGAACCAAAAGTGATGTCTTGTCGATTTCGTGATATGCAATGCCACGACACTGTAGAAGAAGGCCGAGGACTCTTACTGGTATGTATCTAGGTAGTAATTCTGGGTAAATGCGTGCCTATATACCCTTCTGTACACGCCCTCCATCTCTCACACCCCCGCCACTTGCAATGAAATAATAACAAGCACCCAAGCAATGAGACAAACCAATAAAAGGCCGATGCAAGGTTGCTTGTCAAGGTTGCCGGTTGAAGGAGGAGATCGCTAAGCCAAACCAAACATCTGCATCTCTATTATTTGTGTTCTGAATGTCATTTTTGTGTACTTGCGCGTGGGTTTCGGTCGTCCTGCATATGGACGACGGCTGACAGGACACATTACGCGAGAAGGGGCTTCCTTGTCCCAGTAACATGAAATCAGATCTTGCAGTCTTTCATGAGGGAAGGATTTAAACTTCTGTGATTAGTTACGACCTTCGAGCTCGTTTTGTTGTCAGGGCCGGGAGAATGAGACCTCTTCAGACATGACCCGATAAGGTCGTTTGTACCAGTTTTATGCTAAAATAAGAGGAAGTCTGGACCACGGGTTGCTGGAAGTCACATAAGATGTTGAGGTAAGGAGATCATCTCTAGGGCCCAGAACTTTCTCAGGGTAGCATAAGCTATCGGTGGTTGCCATAATATGAATCGATACTTGTCTAGAGTAACAAGTATTGTTTCGCAACATGATAGCTTCCAGCGCCCGGCATACATTAACTTAACCTTTGACAAAGGCTAATTCGTAATAGCAAAGCTGTGAGTCCCTCATGATATCGAGCTATGACAAGTGGATTCGCCACTCCCACAGCCTGTCTACTGATGTTTCTGAATGCAAATATTGTTAGTCAAAATTGCCAGTCTTGCCAGGAGAAATTTTACCTCGTGCTTAACGAAAAGTCTTGGATTGCATGTTTTGGTTCCTCATTCTCCATGCAAGGACGCCAAGGAGTCATTTGTTGACAGGATAGGTTCAGCGCTTTATATCTGTAGGTAAAAGCTCGTAAGTTTGCTGTTGTGAGAAACGGATGCTTCCAGAATGTCGTCGTTACGAACGTCCCTTTCTTTCATGAGTTTCTGTTTGCAACCAAATTGCTGCTATCAGCTCTAAGTAGCGATGGGTAAGAGTCGAAACGATTTCTAAACGCTCAAGTTTCAGTTTCTTTGCTTGGGTTGTTGGTTTGAGTAAAGATAGGAAGAGAAAGTTTGTTTCTGTTGTCTACGCTGAATCCAAATTTTTACACGCCAATGAGATTAAAAAAGGTGATGGTGTTTGGTTGGACTTGCCGATTAAAACAAGCATCCTAACGACTTTCATAAATGTTTCAGTAAGTTCGGCTCTGTCCACGGTCCACTTCCGCAGCTAATTTGAGCCGAGTAGAATTGACTTGCATCTAACTGACGTGTAGCGTTTATTTTAACCTGGTCTAGATCACTGGCTAAAATACCTAAACCTCTGCCTTCTGCATTTGATCACACCTGCCGAAAGGAATCCGGCTCGAACTATAGCTTTTTAACGCACGCAAACTATAGAAGACCGCCGAGTCCACGCATCGACACATAAGAACTCCGGCAACGCAACATGGAAAAACGTGATAATAGAAGAGGCTGAACGCCGGACGGATCCTGAAGTGGCACATGTAGCAAGCGAGGTGTGATTCAGGTTGTTGAGTATTGTACAGATGAACTCGCTTGCTTTGCGCAAAGCCGGCAAAAGACGTATCGTAGCCATGGCTACACAAGGAAGAATTAAAGCGTGTGTTGGTATAAACAGAATCAAGTATATACGCTACACGCGTGCAATTAATAGCACAGTGTGAAAATAAACCGCAGTCACAGCTTTTCCTTACAACTGAGATTGGAGTGCGATATTAGTGATCACCGCTCCTTTGGACACTTTAGAAACGGACTTAAGTTTCGGCCAAAGCCCTATTCTGGAATGCCTCGGAAAGCTTTATTTTACGTGCTGGCTAATCACCTCGACGTAACAACACAAGCTTTAGTCATCCCTAACTACTATAATACGCCAACTTTGCCAGCAATCACTGTCGAAGTCCCCATAGGGTTTCCAGTTGGAGTGGTACTGGTTCGCAGTGGGATCCTGCGGTGAGTGTTAGCGTATTTGCACGGGTAGCTCCCACCCACCTTTACACTACCACCGGCTTGTCGATATCGCTCGGTACGACGCACCATTTAAACCAAGCAGAGCGCTAGCAACTGCGCTTGAAGCAGGAAGTGCATTTTTGTAAGCGCCATGTCTATCCCCTGCTGTCAGGAAGACAATGCGATCACTAGGAACAATACACAACATATATCAGACATGAATGTTCTGATGGCATCAATTGCGGACACTTGCGCTTCATTTTTACCCCCAGTATTATTGTTGCTGTTTGATTTCATTTTCTTGTATTATAATGCTTAGTCTGCTGATCAATTTTCTGTTGCCTTTGCGTCGAAGTCTTTCCTTCCATGCGTACTCGCGCGTTGTTTTATTCAGCCTCCGGCTCGACTAGTACCAATTTTGAACTATTCTTACCTTATTATAAACCCTAAAAGCTAATAAGAGGTCATGTAGGAAACGCCCTTTAGTTCGGTACTACGTTGTTATCCTACCCCTGTGAAATGCTAATGCCATATTACGACTCCTACATATCAGTAAACTACATAAACCCTGTGAGTCGAGCAGCCTGAATCGTTGGAACGCGGCACAATCAGACCTGTGCTAGTGATCACAGCGTCAGACTATGACGCTCATTGTCGACAGATGTCAGCTGAAAAAGTTAGTGGGTGATTCGAAGCCATCAATCAAACTGACAGCATTGCAGTTGAATGGTTGAACAACATGGCTACGACAGCATTTGCAAAATGAAGATGGTGTCAAATTGAATCTACGGTAATCGTGCTCAGTACGAAGTATATTTTTCTTCAGTTAGTACACGAACTTAAGATATATTTTCTTTCCTTTTTTAGAAGTATATCAAGCAAGTCAATGACAGAATGTTCGCATTGAATTGATAGGCTGCTCCTATATGCTCCTACAGTTATCGTGAATCTTCCGATTGCAGCTGCACTAAATTTTTCAAAATTGCACGTATGACTGCAACCACAACGCACACCAACACGAATGCTTGCACAAACAAACACACTCACCAACAAGCACACAACTATCCATGTTCCCTGCTGCCAGCCTACCTTCAGCCTCTGCGCAAACAAATCAGAGCCCCATTCAGCGTTCTTCGCAACAATAAAACAGCTGATGTAAATTAGATAATATATAATTCAGCAAGAAGTACACCAGAAATACGAATAATACAATTGTTAGAAAAAACCAACTCATGACGGCAGGAAATAAGGCAAGTAAGGGGGGGGGGGCGGTTTCAAAACTCCGTTACTTCTACAGAAGTCTTGGCTGCGAAAAGAGCGCTGTTCATGTTAGGTTCACTCGCCCGACGCCTCTGCGCAAACGCTTTCTGCTTCACAAGCAAGCACGAGTTACTTCGGTCCAGATCATTCGCTCGATCCCGTCCCACCGGACGATACGAGAAGAGCGACAGGTCAGCGGTTGCCGCTCTGGAAACTGGCAGAACGGCCTCCACGGCCCTACGCAACGGACGGTGGCAATTTGTTTCTTCTGAAAAAACGTCTTCCGAGTCAGAGCACAATTCTGGGTTTAAGCACGTTTCCAATTCTTCTTCAGGTCTCGCTTGCAAGGACGAAATCTTATCGCTTCCGCTCTTGACGCCATCCAAATCTATGCTCAGCTTTGCGATGTTTTTGAGCTCAGACGTGCGGCTTTTCCACTTCTTATCGCTAGGGGCCGTAGTCTCGAAGGACGCATGGGTAACTTTATCTGCAGACTCGAGCGAGAAAGGACCCTCCAGAAACGATGTTACCGGAGATCTGGGTTCCACCAGCCGATGAAACGGCCACGGAACAAGCTCGCATGTCGGCTGTGGGGTTGCACCACAACTCTGCCGCGGGGCTTGCGCGGGTACTGTCACATTCTTTTCCACCCTGCGACGTATGCTATTAATCACCTCAGTCAAACGCCTGTCCGTCCAGGAGTAAGGGGGTATACCCTGCGATGAGAACATTGGATATCCGAAAATCTTGCGCAAACAAACGCTATACCAACCACGTGCGTGCTAACACAATTAATCAAGCAACAGCGGAACGATCTTACTTTGACATCGGCTTCTCGGGCATAGTTAAACAAAGAAACTCAGAGAAGCGAGCGGAACGCAAAGTGTGGTAAAAACATAGACAATATTCGGCCTCTTAAAAACTAAGGTGTGTAGTAGTTGCTGCTTCACCGTTCTAAAGCAAATGTTTGCAATATGTGCAAGCTCTTCTATAGAAGATACCACCAGGTAAATCAGAAATCTTTGTTCACGCTTACGGATGATTCAACCGTACTTGAAGACCAACATTCCAGTTCCTTACAAATAATCTCCCGATGAGATGGTGTTACTAACGAGTATCTGAAGAATTCGTCACATCACCATAAACACGCAGCAACAAATACAATCACGTGTCATACCTGCCAAACACTTTCATCTTCCATTTCCACGTCAGCAAGTTGCTCGCTCATTCCGTCAACAATAGCGCGAAGTGACTGGCTAGGCAAGGCTGCATCCGACACGTCTCCATCAACGCCGCTCGCTTTCCAGCAAGACGCACATTTCAATTCTTCTCGTTCATCTTAATAGCAGACCACACCGAAATGATATGCTGCATATAGACGATCTTGTCGAGAAAACATTCTCCATTCTCACAACACAATATTACTTTTTCAAGTGAAAAAGCGCACGCTATTAGACCCATAGGCAAAAGTAGCCAACAAAACCTGATTGTCGGATTAAAAAGCAATCAAATGGAAAGCAACGTTAAGAACTGTTACAACCTAGATCATACGTGAGAGACTGCACGGACACGCATGCGAGACAATGCACGTCTTCGGGTGGCAAAACCAGCTTAACAGATAGCACGTGCTGATATGCACGTAGAGAAACTTGCATATTCCAGTAATTGGTTATGTAACGGTATTATAAGATCATGTATATAACGGGTATAGTTTCTCTAAGACAGTCGGTCAGAAGTTGTCTAACTTTACACTAGTGTTCTTTTGCTTGCGCTCTTACAAGACATAACAAGAGCCTACCCAACTGCCTAACGAGCTGTTCGTATTTTTCTTCATACAGCGTCACAGTCCTGATTTGCTTCTGCACAGCTTCGTCTCTAGACCTCTGCATGTCGCGGCAAAGCTTATTCGCTTCTTCCCTTTCGTTGATTGCCTGGTCACGCTCTCGAAGAGAGTTTTCTCGCTCCATCGCGAAGAATTCCCTCTGTTCCTTGTACGTGTTTATTTCGTCTGTGAGGCGCTTCACCTTCCGCACGAGCGAATCTTTAGCGCTCCGCTCCCCTGCTAATTCATCTTCCAAGTCCTTAATATAGTCCTGCAGCTTGTGAAAGCGCTCCGATGCCTGAATAAATTTATCTATAAAATTCTTTTCACTCTCCCAGTCCAAAAAGGCATTAAGCGACGACATCTTCAACATGGCCAGCCGACAGATTTGACATGGAAAGGAACACTATCAGAGCGGACAGATGGAGAAAACCACAGAGGAGAGTTGAAACAAACGGAGGGGTGGGTATGGAATGCAGGAATGGCACTGCCATTAAAAAACATTGAACAATCCAAAACAACAAAAATAAAGAAGGGAAAGACAAGATAGAAAAAAGTCTCGCAAGCAAAAAACAATGCTGGCGCGAGGTCATTTTTCACGAGTTTCGTACTCTCAAGTCCCGAACAAACGGGGATATTAATAAACAGGGAGAGGAAAGTTCCCTCGCAGTTATTAATTAGTCCTCGCGCATATCTTCAACTTTCAGATTGCTCGAAACAACTGCTTGAAAGAAAACTTCAGCTTCTTTAGAAAAGCGATAATGGCTGGCTTTGCCTTTTTGTGCAACAAATAAACAACGGGGGCTTATTCGAGATGGTTTCACTTAGCAGCTGCTTTATAGCCAGAACAGAGTGAATATCCCCACACCAATCCTTTCGTGATAGTAAAAAGAATTGTTACCTTGTCGCGCCTAGAATACTCCTCCTTGGCCTCCCGCTCTAGCCAATCGTGACGCGCCGTTAACGCAGCCGCTACGTTCTTGAAGTCTTCCAGCTTTCTTTGTGTCTCGTCTCTGTCTTCTGTCATCTTCGCCAGCTCGAATTTAAGTTTGAAGAGATTTTCCTTTGCGCAGGTGACCTGACGCAGCTGGTCAGTTTTCTTCCTGGACTCGGTCCTCTCCAGGTCATAGTTGATTGTAAGATCTCGCACTTGCTGCATCAAGTTCTCGTTCTTTCGCTTCACTTCATCGATGAGTTTGTTCGCCCGCTCCATATTTTCGTTCCGAGCCAGAAGCTGAGCTTGCAAGGCAATAATGGCCTCGCTCTTTTCGCCATTGCTCCGCACTAAATCTTGGCAGTAGGCCGACACAGCTTGCAAATCAATGCCGTTGCCTTTCCTGTTCTCCCTCTCCTTCTTTTGACTCAATTCTATCTTCAATTCTTCCAACGTTGCCTCCTTTGCTTGGAAATTCTCGGTGAGCTCATTAAGCTGCTTCTTTAGCATGAGATTTTCCTTCATCGTCTTGTCGTGCATGTAGAGGAGTCTCTGGTACTGTTCCGCTTGCTTCGTCAGTTCCTTCACCAAGAACTCACGGTCGAAGTCCCTCAGTTGCTTGTCGTCAACTGAAAGAGAAACGCGGAAGGTCATTAACTGCGGGCTTACTTTCGTTTAAACGCGGAAGATCATTAACTGCGGGCTTACTTTCGTTTCCCACCAGTAATCGCTTCCTTCGCTAGATGGTCGGCCACGCAAAAGTTATGCTGTACTTACACCGCAAAATCGATAAGGGCTACCATTTTCTCGGCGGGAGACGGAAGTTATCCCACACAATCCTCGTGGTCCCACAAATTACCATCGGTACATTCCATTCCCATCAGAGCGCAGGCCAAGGTCATCAACTTTCGGAGAAGAAGGACCCACATACGGTTATTATACGATCAAAAGTGATTGCGAGTTTTACTAAATTTAGTCAAATTGCAGCAAAGAATCTCCCGAGTTTGATCATGAAACCAGGAAGCAGCCACTTCATCAATTTAGGACGATCAGAAGGCCGGCCTGTGCGATCAGGCGAAAGCGGACGAACGATCTTGACTTGTGCAGTGAATCATCGGTTTAATCGTACGAACCGGGATTCCTACACTCGATCCAAGGTTTACACGCAAATCTCGCATAAATAAAGCTTAGTAATTCTTGATTGAAAAATTATCAATCGATTTTTCTCATGCTAAACATTTAAATTATTGCCAAACAAACTCCGCTATCTCCAACAGGCGACAAAAATCGACCACTACAAATTAAAGATCACCCACAGTCAAGCTCTAAATAGAATTGGAACCGATTTTCAAAGGAGCAATAAAACAATGCTGCTTATAACGTACGAATGGAATTTTACAACCCACGCGCATGCCTGCGAGGATTCCGAAGAAATGGCGCTGCCTGAAGAGGCTCATGTCTTTCTTGCAGAACCATGACATTTTGCAATTCCTTATCTAGACTACTAGTCTCTTTCTCTACGTATGCTCTGCAAATATCGTCCATTTGCTGCTAATTGCGTGAACCAATAGACGTAATTAAACGAAAAGTTACTAATACGTCTGTCTTCAGGATACTGCAGCAGCTCTACCTTCGTTCACCCTTCAGATCCGTGAAGACAAAGCTTTTGTCGAATCAAACCGTGCGATCTCACGCATTCCAATCACAGGAAGGAGGGCCGAACCCCAGAATGTTATTATATACCAACAAAGTGATTAGTTATCTCTATAAATCCAACTGATCACGGGAACCAGACTCCAGTGCAGGATGTCGCGAATAATTGTATTGTATTAGCTACTGGACTACTCACGGATGTTGTAGAATGCTAAGGTACGACGTGTATAA
>QQSS02104747.1:0-16625 GCA_003687565.2 Craspedacusta sowerbii
GGCAAAAGATAAAAATAACATTCATAATTTCAAAAAACAATTTCTAATCAACAATAGCCTAGGACAAATATGGGAAGAAAACCTGCAACTAAACATTTAGCGCCAACCTCGGCAGCTTGTAACGGCTTGATTGTATTATGTTACAAGCCGTCTTGTCTTTTTGTGTATACGAGTTGACTCCTTTATTTAAAGGCACACCAGACCCTCGGGCCTGGTGACATATCTTACATTTGTTGGAGACTGTTTTTAAAGTCTCTTCATGCAGCGTCGGCACGTCCGCAAATATTTGCCGGAGCGTAAATTTCACACACTGACGTAAGGGCGGCAGTTTCTTACCCGGAGACTCGATATAAGGTCCAGCCAACCAGATATTAAGCCGTGTTTTAGTAGATTACGGCGAGGCGGTTTGCCTAAGAACACTCTTGTAAGGGGTTAATCGAGGTGGGTGTGTTTAGAGATACGGATAGGCTCGTTTATTTTAGTCTCACTAGACCTCAGGGTCTCAGAAGTATTATTTCTATTTGAGACTATTGTCCTAACTGTTGTATATATTAAAGTATCCACACGCTCGTTTGAAAAAACACGCCTGAGTGTCAAGTCCACATAAAGACGTGCACGTCGAAGCTACTTGCGAAGAGACCGAACATCTACGCGCTGCTTAAGAGATTGAAGTCGAGACTTAGGAGCTCACGCCTGATCAGGTTTATTTCATTCTTTTGGAAGGATTTTTTATTTTGATAACAGAACAGCCCCTACGCACGCACCAACAACGCACAGCGCCCACATTTCAGTATGTACATAGTTAATTCAAGCAACAACAACAGGGGCCTCATATTAACATATTAACACATTTATAAAATCTAGCTTTGTTTAAAAAATGGAACAGTTTGCTAAACTAAAGTAATTCTTTCTGGCAACGCCATTGTGTCAACCTGCGATACCTGGGAGTCGACTCCCACGTACAAGTCCTAGACTGACCCTCAGAAATCTTGAAGTTTATCTGACAATCTCAGAAATGCTGTTGCAGGATGGACCTTTCAGAAGCAAACCAACTTGCAAATACGTACTCGTACGTGAACCAAGGCACGTCTCTTGGGACGAAACCTGTTGGACAGTGAGCACGTGCCGACATGCACGTGTACTAACTGGTAATTATTGTAATTTGCTATATAATTGTATGAGCAGGCTTGGATATAAAAAGGTGAAGGTTATCTTAATAGTCAGAAGTTGTCTACAACGATTGAGTATTCTCTTGCTCTCTATATCGAAAAATATAAGAAATGGCGAACGAAGGATGGATTCGCGCATTTCGGCGAACCGGCAGCGTTTGATCATGGCCATCATACAAAGCTAAATTTGAGAGTTTTTTGATTGCCAACGGGATTACCAATCCGGCCGTATCGCGTTCGTGCTTACTAGCGATAATTGGTTCGCAGTCCTACGAAACATTGGAATCGCGTTGTTTCCCAGGCGAACCCAGCAGGAAGACAACGGCGGAATTGCTGGAATTAATGAGCCAGCATTTCCAACCACAGCGCCTGAAAAATTGCAGAACAGTATCGGTTCTGGCGAATCAAGCAAGGGACATGTCAAACCGTACGCGATTACGTGGTGGATATTCCAAAGACTGCATCGACCTGCGAGTTCCCAGCGCAGTACTTGCAAGATGCACTTACAACCGCCTTTGTTCTAGGACTAAGAGAGGCAAATACCGTAAGGAAATTGCTATCGGAACCGAATCTTACTTTGGACAGAGCAGTATCCGTTGCTTAAGATATGGAGGTGGCTAATCGCGAATCATCTGCCATGGGAACAATGCCACTGCAACCGACAGTTAATTTGGTTAGTGGAGCCAGTCGCATCCTTAGACAAATCCTTGCGCGTGGGCAAGGCAAAACGCAGATGAAACCGTGCTACCGATGTAGTTCAACGACACTCCACCAAGCAGAATGCTAATTCCGCCACGAAGCCTGCAATGCCTGTGACAAACGAGGTCACATAAGGGTGGTTCACAAAAGCAGCCAACTTGCTAGCATGTGCGCTAGCAGTAAGAAGAAGACAACTAGTCATCGCTTGCTGAACGTAAGTGGGGAACAACAGGAGCAAGACGAGATTCTGACTATACGATCGGAAGCAACAGATGCGCGCTATGTCAAGATGGAGATTAACGGAACTAACCAGCGCCTTCAATGGGACACGGGTTGTTCGCCAACGATCTTAAACTGGTCGCCGTGCAAGAAAATTGGTTCGCGGCGGCTTCTACCTACCTCTGTTAAGCTGGTAAGCTACAGCAACGACCCACGATGAAAGGGGAGTCGCTAGTTGACGTGCGTTAAAATGGTGTTGCATGCCGATGCAAGCTTTTAGTCTCGGAAGATGGTCATCGCAATCTGCTAGGACGTCGATGGATTGAAGCACTTCACTTGGATCTCAACGCAGAATTTTATACAGAAGCTAACAATGTTGAGTCTGGTACAGAGGCCATTTCAAGTAACAAGTTTCCTGATCTTTTCAAGGAGGGGCTGGGACATTGCAATACAATTAAGGCCCAGCTCATGTAAAAGGCTGGCGCGACACAGAAATTTTTCAAGGCACGCCCCCTACCGTTTGCTCAGAAGAAACTTGTGGAGGCGGAGTTGGATCTTTTTTCAAGGCACGCCCCCTACCGTTTGCTCAGAAGAAACTTGTGGAGGCGGAGTTGGATCGCTTGGTCGAGCAAGGAGTCTTGTCCCCTGTGGATCACTCTGACTATGCAAAACCTATAGTGCCTGTGCCATAGCCAAGCAACAGATTGCGTATCTGTGGTGATTATAGTATCACACTCAATCCGCAGCTGAGCGTCAATCACTACCCTCTTCTGCTTCCTCATGATCTTCTTGGGAAGCTATGTGGCGGGGAGAAGTTTACGAAAACTGATTTGAAGGATGCTTTTTAAATGGAACTTGACGATAATAGCAAGTCCGCAGCTAAAATTAATAAGCACAAAGGCTTGTTTCGAAGGAATCGAATGTAGTTTGGAATTGCATCGGCGCCAGCAATCTTTCAGAAGACCATGGACACGCTGTTGCGAGGACTTGATCAGTTTGCAGTCTACACTGATGACGTTATTGTTACAAGGAAAGATGACAATGATCACATGTTGAACTTGCATTAAGTATTGCAGCGGTTAATGGATTACGGATTTCGCGTTCAGCTCTACAAGGGCAAGTTTTTACCAATGAGCGTAGAGTATCTGGGAAACGTAGTAGACAAACATGGGCTTCGAATTTCGCCTGAAACGTGGATGCGATATTCAAGATGCCTCGACCCAAGCACGAATCGGAAGTAAGGGCCTTTCTTGGCTTGGTTCATTATCATGGACGATTCCTACCCCATCTGCACGAGTTAAGAACTCCTTTGAACGCACTTCTTAAGGCTGAAGCTGCTTTCCAATGGACCAGGCGATGTGCGGACGCGTTTCGCTCTATTAAGCGAGCACTCACGGATGCTGATCGCGCGCACTAAAATCCCAACGAAGAACTCTGCGTATCCGCTGATGCATCTAGTTACAGAGTAGGAGCATCCCTCATTCACAGTTACAAAGACGATACCGAGCGACCGATAAGCTTTGCCTCAAAGACACTTTCACCAGCACAAAGAAATTATTCGCAGATTGAACGAGAAGCTCTGGCGATCGTATTTGCTGTGAAGAAATTTCACCAGTTCCTTTATCGTCGTCAATTTGTGTTGCAGACAGACCACAAACCTCTAAGGACGACATTTGGTTCCAACAAAGGCATCAAGCAGCTGGTGTTGTCAGGCTGGACAGAGAAGTGTCAGGATCTCCTATTAGGACCATCCTTTAGTCGAAAAAACGACATTACTATTCAAAATGAATTAATGATGTGGGGCTTGCGCGTAATTACACCATATTTTCACTACGCATTCGGTATACCTCGGCACCGCTCACTATTCTAGGTTTTTTGACCATCGCTCTCGGTAGTTGAAGCCTTTATAGCGTGGCAGTGCACGCGTAACCTAACAGGCTTATCGACAAACTAATCCATTCGTAATTACTCTCGTAACTACGCCGCCGAGCGGTACTCATTTTAACGACCCCGTGGGGATGTATGCCTGAGTCGAGCAAGGCCGGACCAGGGTTGTAACCTGCGCCGCACGTTAAGGTCTTGTTTGCAAGACGAGCGCATTATCCACTCGGCCACGCACGGCCTAATAATAATGCTTTTTTTTTTCAAACATGGTGATTTATTTTCTCGAGTGCTCACAACTACAAGTTTCGTTCGCACATGTACAGCTGTTTTGCCACTCTCAACGCAAACATGGCAAATTTTACGACAAAGTTGCTAACAAGTTATAAGTTTCGGGGCTTCCCAAGGCTTTTCGTTGCAGCAGAAGAGGTAGTACGTTGTTCGGATGCAAATGTTGATTGTTTTTTGAATGAGGTATTCCTAGTCATTCTCGCTAAATCCTATGTTCTTCATCCATTCAAAAATGTTTCCAGCATTGTTGCCGATGATTCCGACAGCGCCGATTGAAAAGTTTAAGAAGTGTACCGACCGTGTTTTGGACATTTCATCGAAGAGCGGCTGGTAACGTTGTTGTTTACGCGCAGCGATTTTCGGCATATTGGTCTCAAACCCAAACAGTGAGTTCCATGATGAGGACTTCATTTTCTTTTAAAGTGATGAAATCAGGACGAAATCTTTCACCTGAGATTAAGGTCGGGGAGGCAAATTCTGGGCATTCTTCTATGTCACTGTAAACCGTGACGCAAAGAAGAGTCTTTGCGGCACGAGCCAAGTTGAGAACAATTGAGTTGCGCCTCCATATGAAGCGGTTCTCTGTCAAATAGGTTTTGCAGCCGCCAATCACATGGCCTAGTGTTTGCCAAAGTTTGAGGGGACAAGACGAGCATAGTCCTGAGACTGCGACTCCCCATCTTTGTGTGTTGGTTTTGTTGGGTAGGCAGTTACTAAGTTATATAACTGCGAATGTGTAAATACGCCGCGGCAACTTTCCCAACACACTGGATGAGTGAGGTGCACTGCAGGGCAGGGCATTTTCCCAGATGGACTTGATTACCAGTGCTTGTATTGTTAGACTCGTCTGGACTTCATCATTCGAATTTCTTGTATGGCTTCCAGAGTTGAAACATAGGCATCAGCTCAATTGTTCCTTGCGTAGCTAGTGATCTTTTGAAAGAAAGTTACGTCGGGGTTTTTCGATTTCGCCACGCACATCTTATCTTTGGAAAATATAGATTTTGTTGCGAGGACAAAGAGGCAGATCATGAATGGCCTGAAGAAGGCTTGAAAATGATTCTACTAGTCTTGATTTGTGCTGACCTGCCAAGATAGGTAAAATAGCTGTTCATTTTCACTGGCTTGATGGGATCATTATTTATAAATAGTTTTGGTTTAACCTCTTCTGAACAATCGCTGACTTTCTTAATGCCGAACTTATGGCACTTGTCCACACTTCACCTCATTTTACTCCATGCACACCAGCGTGAAAACGCGTTCAACAGGATCTGGTTTTCGGCCTCGCGCCCGCTGATTGCAGCAGCATCGTCAGCGAACTGCAGCCAGTTTCGGTGAGAGAACATTGCTGAAAAGCGGTAAGCAACCTGGCAAAATCCAGGACTTTTTATATATTGGACGAATGTGTTAATGAGCATATTAAGAAATCAGAGGACTGAGGCAGTCTCCTTGGAGAACTCCTTTCCGTACAGGGATAAAGCGCGTGATGAAGGAATTCGTTATAGCAGCTGGCGAGAAATCCGAATACATGGTACTAATGACGTTGGAAATCTGGTCTGGAATGTAGTGGTAGTTTAAAATGCTTGCTATCAGGGAGTGTTCCACTTCTCCAAATGCGTTTTTCAAGTCAAGAAAGGTGATAGTCATACTGCGCTGTTTCTTTCGTGCGTCGTTTATGAGGTATTCCATAGTCGCAATGTGTTCGAATGTCCCACTAAGGCCCGGAATAAATCCCTTCTGGATGTGACTTTCCGCATAACTCTGGCAAGATCGGCGATCGAATTCCAAACCAAGCGCAACAGTCAGGATACGAACCAGCTCTGGCAAAGCCCGGTTCATTTTCTGCCAAATATAATAAATATACTAGTAACATTAAAAAAAATATTATAATATAATATAATATTAATAATAATTATAATAATAACAATAAAAGTTAGAAGCAACATCAATCATGATATCATTTTTCTCTTTTAAAGAAGAGTTCATGGACCTCTTTAAAAAATATACACATTAGTTAGGCTTGCCATAGACGATATGAAGAGGTGCGACTGCTAGATGAGTCAGGATATATCTACTCTTTGCTACATGACGGCCTGACACCAATGTTGATTATGCTTATACCTTCTATGCGTCGATCTTTTGTCAAGATCGAGTCACCAATGGCAATGGTTTGATTTGTGAAGAGTCTCGAGACCTCCCGTTGCATCCATACTAAGATTGATAAAAGGCAACAGACTCGTGCAAAATGGATGACTTTCCCTTAGCTTCCTTGTATTGGGCTTCTTTTCGTGCGGCGTTCTTTCCGAAATTAGTTTCGAAACCCACCGTCAACTTCATTATAGACAGGTTCTGTTCTTTCCATAATTCAAGCATCACGGATACCGATGTATTATCCTAATGTTTCCTAGACACTGGCTGCAATGCAGATAACGGCGCCTAAATTTCAGGAAAGGAGAGCGACAACCAGATGCTTGGAAAAGCTTTCTTAATATGGTACACATACAAATAAATGATGGTCATATTTGATAATATTAAAATCATTATAATGATTTTAATATCTTATTTGATACCATTAATAATTATTAATAGTAGTAGCACAAGTATTAAAGCATTTATTCTAGCAAACGGAACGCAGCATCTGCAAGTACCAACAAGATGTAATCTAGCGCATTACGAAGCTGGTAAATAGATAGCATAGGACGTTTTTGAAAGAGACGGTTAAAATCGAAAATATTTTACGCGTAGAACAGTGCTTACATCGTGAGCTTGTTTGAACATTTTAATTTTTCTATACTTTTCATCAAAAATAAAAAAAAAACCGACAAGCCTTTGTCAGATTAAAATTGCTTTCGGCACATTCGCAATCCTCTGTTGTTATGAAGTTTTTTTGTAGCAAAAGGAGACTTAGCCCTCTTCCGGCAATTTTAGATAGTCTTGGATTCTACAGCTCCTGGGTCTTTTGCTTCAGTTGGTACAGGCCCTACCGTAAGTCGATCCAGACCGTGCAGACTTCCAGACCTGGTCTGTTCTACTAATCAGATGATACCTTGAGGTTGCAGGTCTTGGCAGTGACGATTCCCGTTCTATTTACATCGGTGACCGCAACTGCAACGCTCCGAGACGTTCACGGCATTCGGCTCCATCGCCTCGAACAGGCGAGTTTGCCTGCATTCTTGAATAGGGGAAGTTCAAGGTGTGGTTAAACTTAAAAGAGGCCCCTCCCGGTGAAATGAGGGGAATGCTTTAAGTTCATAAATAACTGAAGTCCCATACATATAAGTACCTTATCTTTTCGAACAAGCTTATAAAAAAATATTCTTAACCGGTGTCTGACGCGGAGCGGCTTTCACAATACGGTTTACATTTTTAGTTTGCAACATGGGAGAAACTGCTGCGCTTAATAAACGCATCAGATTTAACAGTAAGAGCGACACAGGGCGGCGCTCAAGCAGACGGAAGCCCTCAAACGTAGAGGCGCGAAACATTCAGCCGGGTACAGAACACCACGATACGAAAACAATCGCATTTCTTGCGTTCCTCCTTGAGAAACGTGACTACCTATGCCAATAACACGATTGCCATTCTATACTAAAAACTCGGTCAGCAGCTTACTGCTAGGCTCCGGCAAAAATAGGCAGAAGCATACAGTACCGTACAAAATACAAGCATGGTAACCGCGGATAGCTAACCTGTAGACAACAAGCTAAGAATAAATAAAAACAAGAGAAAAAATAATACTCCTATCCGGATGACCCCATGCACGTTACAATAAAGGCGCTTAAAGGATCATGCGTGCGCACTTTTAAATTCTAAAATTACATATACATACATACATACATACATATATACATACATATATACATACAACATATAGATATATATCTATATATATATATACACATGATAACTACATTATACAATACTATATATACATATATATATATATATATATATATATATATATATATATATATATACATATATATATATAAATAAATGTATATTATTTATAACACATTATATAATTACATTATACACTACTATATATACATATATATATGCATATATATATGCATATATTATATATACACATATACGTATATATATGCATATATTATATATACACATACGTTTATACATATGCATATATAATATATATATACATACGTATATATATATATATATATATATATATATATATATACATACATATACACATACGTATAACAATCCCCCTGCCCCCTAGTACCGGTAACGCTTAGCAGCTGAAAGGACAAAGGCAATACTATAAGTCCGCCCGACATAGATACATAAGCAGCAACAGAAAACTTATAAACTGAATGAAAGCATTTATTTTAGCACCCGTTAACCGCAATCAATTAACAGGACCACTGTGACGCAATCCGACGTCTCGATCAGTACAGCGTAATCAATCAACCATTTAACGATCAAGCTACCCGGACCTGTCTCTATCCATGACATCTCCTACCCAGGACAAAAATCACAAGGGAGCACGCCACGATGAAAATTCGCTAAATATATAAAAGAAAAAAATGGCCAAATATCGGTTGCGTCAGCAGGCATGCAGCTCGAAAAGAAAATATTTCTCGACTTTTTCAGGTCTCGAAACGGTTGTTTCAGCAGCAGGCAGTGAAGAGGACAAAAAAAAAAGAAGGAAGAAAGACAAAAACAATCATAAAAAGCAACAAAAAAATACACCAACACCGCAAACACCACCACAACTCACACACAAAACGGGAGCACAAACAGTAAGCATTACTGGAGGAATATGTTATGGAATACTATAGAAAAACCGACCGATGCATGAAAATTGCGTGTAAAGCTCTATTAATCGAACATGAGGGAAAATTTAAATTGTCTATCGAGAAAAGTAGCGGTGGCATTTCAACGAGTTTCATATCTCGTCCATCGGCTCGTCTGTAGTTGATGACGTCACCTCTGGCGACGACGACCCTGACGTGTTCAACGGCGGCATCTGCTCGGAAGGAACGCCGGCCCGCTCAACTGAACTGTAAACAGAAGAGAACACACCAGCACTCGAGCAACAGGCTCATGTATTAGCCACGTAAGTTAATGAACTACGTTCAACAAATATTTAATCAACATATTTCGATCAACCTTGATGATTAGATACAAACATGGTATCGTAAATAGTAAGTATGTAGAATTGTCTTTCTAGACGTCATTATGACGAAGACATGGCTGAATTAGCATACTCCGACACATGAACCAACCGAGATTCGCGAACAAACAATTCTCGAACTAAGGCACATAAGGCAGGTAGGGTTTGTTTTGGATCTGACGCTATCAATCGAAGCTAACAATGAATGCAGACGCGATACAAGGGCAAGCATTTCATGCCATTCTAAGACAGCCGAGCAGCTCAAATATGGGAAACACATAAGAACAATGACCGAACAGCGTAAACAACTTCCAATCTGGCAGGCTCGAGTTGTTTGCACACAAAATACGCAACCAAAGTAAACGAATATAGTGACTGGTCGACGAATTAATACGTTACATGGGCAGAAATGACGACATCAACATGGCGTCCAGATATATCATAAGCAAGTCTCTCCAATGATATTGCGCACAAAAGTTTGATCCTGTTACCACAACTGACTACTTACCCGTCACTTCGCTTGACGACACCCATGGAAAGGGAGGCAAGCGCAGACACGGTGTCTGCCTCCTCCCTTTCCAACTTCTTGGCACCTAGCATGGAGGAGCCGATTTGAGATGCAGCACGCTTCACACCAGCCCAGTACTTGCCTAAAATACGAAGACTCCACAGTTTCTGCAAGGGAGCAACAGGAACGGAGCGTTACTTGTTACGAGAATGCAGACGCACGATTGACAGTCATCTATTGACAGATATGACGAATAGCATATATGAAATATAACATATATATATATATATATATATATTATATATATATATATATATATATATAGGGGAAGTGCAAGGTTTCTCATATGTACAGATTGCCCGACAAACGAATGGAATAGCAGGCGATGGTTACCATCCCATCAAAAACACAGCATTTTGACAATGGATACAGAGGATCGTGAAAGAATGTCAATGCGGACCTTGAATATCAGCTACTCTCATGAGAGACTTGCGACAGTTGTTCGACGGCATCGTCTGCTTTACGTCATCGCTAAGCTCGGCAAAACTCTCTCCCAGCAAAGCTCGGACACAGTTCTCGGCGGCATCACACAACGACTGCAGCACGTACCTAAAGGAGTTGTCAGCATCGCTCAGTCGAGCGCTTTTGAAGAACACCCGACAAACCGTCGTCCAGTTAGGCAACGAATAGCGCCAGTGAAGAGCCCACGATGATATTAGCCACAATGGGAAAAACGACCTAGCTGTCTGCAACGGGGCTTAACTAAGGGGAGTTAGCTAAGGGGACAGACACAACTAGTAGCTGACGTGTACCACGCCTGGGAGAATTGCAAGGCTTTGGAGCAACGCATCAGTCCTTCTGCTTACCAACCATACGTTATGTTAAAAGGATACGCAGGAATGAGTAAGGCACAATGACGTACCCGCCTTCTAGCGCCAAGACCACTTTGCCGCCAGCATACTCCATTAGTTGCCTTGTCATGTACGCAAACGCTGCAAGGACAAGCGATAAATTCAAGAACTAGATTACCAAAAATTGCAGACCTAGGACACGTTCCCAAGTATATATACAGACATGCATATACCTTATATAATTGCAAATATATTACACGAATAAGATAGCTACCTAAAGAAACGACCTGGGGTTATGAACAAGCTGCTTGCATAGAGCAACTTTCAAAATAGAAGAGAAATAGCGTATGATTGTCTAAGAGTTGTAGCAATTTAACGCTCTAGTTACTTAAAGCATCACATTTCGTGCGGTCCGATGGTTACTGGCTCATCAAGATGCTATGAACATACTGGCACAACTTGTCAAGATTTATACTTAATTTAGACTATACTGCTTTTAATTCAGTAGTATTACTGTTTTGGTTAAACCCACAGTGCACTATGTATTGAGCATTCCATTAGAATTGCGCTGCTTTCCCGAAGTTCATTGGGAAACGCAGCGTAGATGACATCATTGCCTGCTTTGTGCGAGCAGAAGAAACAATATAGAATACACATTTTTGAAGACCGAAACACGCAGTACTTTTCACCGCGCTTTACGCAGAATGTTCACATTGACTAGCGACAAGAAGAGAAGCGAGTATCGAGGTTACTGGCAGCTGAAACTTTGTATCCACCCAGTTGTGGCGAGTGACCGACGGCAGCATCGAAGCCTGCCGACACCAAGATGATATCCGGCTTGTACTCCTTCACGACAGGGATCACAATCGAGTGGAACGCCGCAAGGTACTCAGGATCAGAGTAAGGAGGATCTAAAGGAAAGGTAGGCAGAACGCTCAATGAAGTTCAGACTTCGACTTCGAAGATTTTAATAGACCCTCGCCAGAAGCCATTTTTCTGGCCACCTCAATTAATAAAAATCCAGATGAAGATTAAAAATTAATACATAACAAACAAGCAAATGCTGCGTTTAAAACGATTACCCTAACAAGCCCCGAAGAGTAATGGCAGCATCGGCATAGGCAAGAAAACCCGTTTGGCGAAAGAAAACTTTGAGGTGCAGAACAAATGCTCTAAAAATTTCTGTATCGATAGCAAATACGCTTGAACTCAATAAGCACGTCTCCAATACGTACCCAATCCACCACTAAAAGCTATGTTGATGTTACACCCGACCCCGATTCCAGCACCACACTAAAATTGAAGAAAGCTCACAGTCTATTCCAGCGCATGACGAGTCAAGGTAGGCATGGGCGTCAAGCATGTAGCGACCAAGATGAAGCGGGCAAATGGAGAGGGAAGAGGATAGCGATCACGTGAACGACCGACGTAAATTACAACGAGAACACAGACGTCGGCAAACGTACCTCCTCTGGCTTGCCAGTACCCGGAAAGAACATACCATCATCGTGCCGGTGCATTGACAGGTACAAGACACGGTCATCGTCATAGAACATCTGCTGGGTGCCATTGCCGTGATGAATGTCCTACAAGAAAGTGTTGGACTATGGTTAAAGAACGAAGACGTCGGTCGCGAGAATTAGACGGGAAATTCAGCAAGTCACGGCTATATAACCGAACAGCAAGCTTACAGACAAGTACAACAGACACATTCTCACTCTCAAGAGCCAAAGCAATACAACAAAACACGAAACCCATTCCGTGCGTAAAATTTGCTTCGGAAGCCAAACAAAAGGGGGATTAAAACGCAAGATAGAGCACGATAGGATAAGCCACGCAATCGAAGAGAAGCAACATAACTATCGCCAACAAAGCGCTAAGCCGCCATCTCTAGGTCCAGATCTAGTAAAGTAGAATCCATCGCCACGAATTTATTCAGGCCCAAATCTAACAACCTCCGCAGGTGTTCACAGCACCAGGCCTTTCAGAAAACGAAAGCGCAATATGAAACTGCAGAGCGGCATATCCACTATGGAGAAATACCTAGGATAGGTGAAATCTTGAGCGAATGACACTACTGCAAAACATAGTAAGCGTCCACGCACCCGCACACGCGCGCAAACACCCACACACACACACCCACACACACACCCATCGTCATGTAGTTGTGTCGAAATCCAAAATCAAACTTATGAACTGAATTCTTGCATTCTCTAAGCGATTGTGCGTAACGGATTTTGTCCGTGGTCGCTTGATTGGAAGACGCGAAAAAAGCTGGAAACTCAAACGAACGCTAAGCTTGGCCGTCATTGCAATCTTAGTAAGCCACTCACAAGCAGAAGATATACAGGTCAGGATATAAAAGACATCCATTAATATATCGCTAAGCAAGTACATGGTTGCATTACCCGCCAACGAACTAAAACGAAAAGTTCTTAGAATATCACTAAACCATACTGCATACCGACAGGGCCAGATATAAATCCAAAATAAAGCACACATTTTGGTTTGCAGTACGATTTGACATGGGTACTAGGATAGCACTGGAAGTCTTTTACAGCCACAAGTGTAGGTTCGCCCGCGATTATGTCTGACTGGATCAAGCAAAGGCTCACTTCCAATGGAGCAACAATAGTAAGTCTGACAGGATCAAGCATAGATTCACTTCCAATTGAGCAACAATACTAAGTCTGACTGAATCAAGCATAGGTTCACTTCCAATTAATCTGCAATACTAAAACTGACTGGATCAAGCATAGGTTCACTTCCAATTGAACAGTAATGCGGAGTCTGACTGGATCAGACATAGGTTCGCTAACGATGGGAGGTCTGACACGAACAATCGTAGTTTGCTCCCAATCCAGAAAAAAAGGACGTATAATTGGATCAGCCATAGGTTTACTCTCAATCTAGCAACAATACAGCACTCCGGTTGGATTTAGATGTTTTAAGTTATCTCTTAAGTCTTTTTATTACGTTTTACTATCTACGAAGTCTCTTTTTAATATCTCTTAAGTGAAAACACGACTTGCGATCCACATGTGAAAGGAAGATTCTTACCCAGTCTATGATCATGACCCTCTCCACGGCCATCTTCATACATAGAAGCTTTGCCGCAATAGCAACCGAGTTAAAGTAGCAGAAACCCCTGCAAACCAACCATACATTCAGACATACATTAAACCACTCAAATCCTGGCACTGGCACGTCATTAGCGGGGTTTCTAATTATAATCGTACATAAAAGAACCAGGTATCACTTAAACATACATCTACACACGCACGCAAGCACTCACACACAAAAACATATACTCACACAATCGTCAACTTGACAAGTGGCAACGAACAAACGCCAAAAAAAGTAGAAAACGCATCAACACGAGTGCTGAAACAAGGTGGCTTTTTTGTCACAGGCAATCGCTTCTTTATCCGCTAAGGGGTCTTGTCGAGCGCACATTCCACATCGACACGACAGTTTCTCCAATTTTATGACCAACTTTGGCAACATTTAATCCAAGAAAACGACAAACTGTTAACGCGAAATCATGTGACATGCGTTACTAAACCAGACGTGGGAAAAAGAAAAATGACGTGGAACTTACATGGCTTGATGGGTTTCGGCATGATGACCAGGGGGACGGACGATTGCAAAGCCATTCTGAAGAGAGAAAGATGACAGGCCTGACTTTCGCATCTTGCACAATAAGCAAAACACTGACCACCAAATCTTAACACAACTAATCCGCTACGACCTAGAGCCCATTGGAAGACATTCCGACTACTATCAATCCACGAAGCAACAACGATCAATGAAAACAGGACCCAAAACCCTGCCAAAGACGCATCTGCAAGCAATGCCACCATCAAATCAAGTCAATTTTGCAGAAAAACTATCCCCGGTAAGTTACAAAGAAACCATCCCCAGAGTATAACACCGGTTGCTTATCTCCTTGCCTTAAGATCTCCATTCGCTACTTTGAAGGCCAGTTCTATTACACAACCGGCAGCCTAAAAACAAACGAAGTTACGCACTACATAATCGATTTGTAGCCACCTAAGCTTCGCTAGTGGGAAGACAGAATGCTACCACCCCCACCCCTAACTATATGAAAGAGAAAATCTATACGTGGTAAATGCACACATGCTTTACACGTGCTGGAAAAGCTCTCATAACTCCCGAGCGAAAGCTTACCACCAGCCAAAATTCATGGATAGCACAATGGTTTGCACAGAGGAGCCTGAGTCGTTTATATAACATCAAAACACTATGGATAAAAACTACAATCCTAGGGCGACATCTAAATCATCTCACGCATGCCTGCCACTCATACTATCTTTCGCAATACAAAAATGGAAGTCGGACCCAGACCCGTTTTTTCCGAGGTGAACACAGCAAAGAAAACATAAATAAACGTCGGAAAGTCTCACTGAACGCCCAATAACAAGCTCCAAAAAGATGGTGGTGCTCTACGAAATGTTTTAGCTACGCCCCAAGTGCATCAGGCGGCCATAGTTCCAAGCTTCAGATCATCAATAGAATTGCTTACTTCTGCAAACCTGGAAAATAAGCTGCATGTACGAACAAAGATAGGCGACACAAAAGCTTCGATTAGGAACAATTACTTGAACAAATTAAGCTTACAGTGCGAGCCGCATTAGACGTATGCGTTTCATTCCATATCGTATCCGCGTCCACCTGAAATGTAAAAGATGAGAAACAAAATGAAAGCAAACAGTATAAAAGGCCACCTCTGAACAGATAAAATGGCCATGGTTAAAATTGCTGCAGTTTGTAACAAATAGAACGGCTACTGAAATTAGCAACGATCTTTCTGAGGCGAATTTACAATGTGCACGGTGCCTAAACCGAAGCAAGATTTTTATTTTTAAAGCAATACACACACGAACACTCAAGACACACACCCAAACACCCAAACACACGATACATGAGTGAAAAGTGGAAGGCTTAAGCAGCCAAGATTCAACAACCACAACAACAGGTTATAGAACACTGGAGAATGCGTCATGTTAGCCAAGAAGATGCAAAACTTACACCCATGCCACCACATGGTATCTTCACGAAACATCGCAAGTTCTGCGATCCTGTGAAAGCAAAAAGCGGAACACCATTCAAAGCTGCGCGTGACAAAATACACGGCCGGCAAGAAGGGTAGATAGCTATCTCACAATGGCACTCTGACATGGAGGAGGCATAGATTAAATAGTGTTTAAGCATCCCACGATCAGCTACTAAGCTCAGCAACAAGAAAATCTCAATCAGCAACAAGAAGATCTCAAGAATTCCATGATAATAAGAAAAATAAAAAATCTAATCACTAATCTCAAAGTCCATGCAATACGCCCATGCAATACTCACACCACGTGACTGAAAACACCATCTGCGTCCTGCAAAACAATTTATATCGAGAAACAAAATGTTACAAGACTTTTAGCAGTTCACATTTCCAATGGAATACAAAGCAGGGGAGACGCTAGCGAGACATTTCATACCTCTGCTGGATGCACCGCCACCGAACAGGACTGCATGCTGCTCACTAGTACGAGAATTAGAAGATGAACCAGGCCTCTTCTTCAAATATTTGTGAACCAACGCAGTGCATGCACAGAATAGAAAGATCTGATAAGCTCTGTAAATATGAAGATAACGAAAACAAACCTGTGAACCGTTTGTATCTCTACGAGTGTTGCTTTCCGTGGCTTGATGCGCTTGAGGAAAAAAGTAGGATAAAACGCACTATATGTGTGTATGCATGTATGTATGTATGTATGTCTGTATGTATGTATGTGTGTATGTATGTATGTATGTATGTATGTATGTATGTATGTATGTATGTATGTATGTAT